>LVTN01002228.1:8774-20572 GCA_001649415.1 Musa itinerans
ATCATTAGTGTATTATAGCACTCAAAAGTTAAGAATCCGATATTGCATCATGTATGATTAAAAATTCTCAATATTCAATAGAGATCATAATCATCATAGAAAATTTCACCATCAAAGTAAGCACGATATTGCATCATTGTATGATAACATGCTCATCATTTAAAGAGATCACAACATTATAGAAAGTTTTAGCATCAAAGCACAGAATTTTAACATCAAAGGAAGCAGCATTTTAAGTTTACAACATTAAGGTAAACAACATAGGATTATAACATCAAAGTAAGCAGAATAAAGGAGAGGGATTTCGTCCACTTCTCCCCCTTTGTCATCAGCAAAAAGACATACACAACTATTTAGGTGTTGGCAAGTCAAAATGTCTAAACAAGATATTGAGTTGTTGGTGAATCTATTGTAACTCAGTTAAAATTTGATCTTGGCGTTGTTTAAGTCGATCTTGATGTTGTTCAAATTGATCCAATCGAGTCCCTATTTCGTCGATAGATAAGGGAGGTGCTTGCTCTGCCGGAGGTGTTGCCTCAAAGGGAACATTGGAGGAGATTGATTACTCCTAAAAATTGATATTTTAGGTCCTGGTTCAGGTGGAAAGGGATTAGTCCTTCTAGGTAGTTTAGTCCAAATTTTATTTCTAAAAGTACACCTCAACTGTCGAAGTAGGTTTCTATTTATGACATTAAATCTATCTAGTTTCATAACTTCTTCGTCAGGTGGGATAGCTATGTCATAAGCATGGAGTAGTCTTGTGATCATGCCACCATGGAAGCATCATATCCTTTTTCGATATTTCAATCATGTTTTGTTGGATTAGGTAACCAAAACAATTGTTATGTCCCTTCATAATCCAATACATGGTACCTAATTCCATTTGGCTTCCTTCATCGTGATGATATTTTTTTGGGAGAATAATACTTATCAGGATGTGATGAAGTATTTTAGTGTTTAAAGGTAGTAAATGTTCACAGCTTTTTGGAAGAATAGTTAAGTTAGGATTGCCAAAAATCGTTCCTAAGACATCAGTATAAGTAGTCCCAACTGAATCTTCATCCCATTATCCTCTAAAATAACAACCTCTTTCTTTTTCCGTAATTCCTATGAGGTTGCAAATTATGCTATCCGTAATGGGTATATGATGACCTAAGAGATAGGTAGATACCCTTTTGTTTTCACCTATATGTAAATTGTTGTAAAATAGCCTAACAAGCCTAAGGTAGATGGGTTCACTTATTTGAAGGATTGGGAGAATGTCTAGATTAGCAAACCATTGAATGGGTTCTAAATTACTTAATTCCTCTAAATTAATATATTTACCCTTATGAACATTCCTAGACTTTATGGATGAAAATTTAAGGGCATGTTGATTAGAATCAAAAAGTAAGGAGTCATAATTTTCATCTAATCTCCTCTTCCCTTTGTCCCTAGAGGATCTTCTAGAACTCATGGAGGCTATAATTATAAAGACAAATAAGGAGTAGAAATAAGTAATACAAAAGGGGGAATCAATTTGGTTTAGAGATTTACCTTAGTAGTTTTCTTTCTAGTGATCTCCAAAAGGATGTCGGAGATTGATCCTTGTTTTAGGACCAAGTGGGGATTTTTGAGTTACTAGAGGGGGAGAGCAAGAGATTCAAGAAGTTTGGTGATGTTTGGAGAAGTACAAAATGGGTTGGGGTCGATTCTACCGCCAGTCCTAACTTGCTATTTATAAAGGGCAGGTTACGGGCGGTGGCATCGCCAACTGGGCGATGCTACTGCCTACCACCCGTGACAATTGGCGGTGCCACCGCCTATAGGCAGTGAGCACTACTCGCATTGTGGTGTGGTGTGGTGCTGACATTGGGTGATTCCAACTTGCAAGATTTTTATCATTGTGAAGTACACACACTCATTTATATACACATCATCATGTAAAATTCGCATCATAAGAGGAGAAGATTCGTACTCAAACATCATATAAAACTTGTATGGAAAAATGCATACCATAAGTTCATGATTCATCATATAAAATTTGTACGCAAACATCATATAAAACTCATTTTAAAAAATACATATGGCTCATTGCGCATACTATAAGTTCATGATTCAAGTGAGTGATCTTGTAAAATAAAAAATCAAGAAGGTTCGAAAATGAAATTTAATAAATTCATGCATTTGGACAATTTAACATCCCTAATTCCCTTCTAATAAAATCTAATTGTTCTTCATTTAAGGGTTTTGTAAAGATAACGGCCAATTGATGTTTCGTATCAATAAACTCTAAGATTACATCATGATTATTAATAAGATCGCGTATAAAGTGATGCATAATATCAATGTGTTTAGTTCTAGAGTATTGAATAGGATTTTTTATTAAACATATTGCACTTGTATTGTCACATTTTATAGGAATATTCTTAAGATAAATTTTATAATCTTCTAATGTATTTTTCATCTATACAACTTGTGCACAACATGCACTAGCCGCAATATATTCGGCATCGGTTGTGGATAGTGCAACCGAGTTTTATTTCTTGGAGGACCAAGAAACAAGTGCGTGTCCTAAAAATTGACACATTCCGAATGTGCTTTTACTATCTAATCTACATCCAGCAAAATCTGCATCAGCATAAGCAATCAATTCAAAGTTTTCAGATTTTGGGTACCATAATCCTAGATTTGTGGTTCCTTTAAGATATCTAAGTATTCTTTTAATTGCTTTAAGATGAGATAGTTTAGGATTAGATTGAAACCTAGTATAGAGTCTTACGCTAAACATAATATCCGGTCTAGTTGCAGTGAGGTATATTAAACTACCTATCATACCCCTATAAGCTTTTTGATCAAAGCTTTCTCCACTTTCGTCAATGTCTAACTTAGTGGAGGTACTCATAGGAGTGTTGATAGCCTTTGAACTATCCATATTAATTCATTTTAACAAGTCTAATGCATATTTTGTTTGGCTAAGAAAAATACCATTACTAAGTTGTTTGATTTGTAAGCCTAAAAAGAAGACTAATTTACCCATTAGACTCATTTCAAACTCTTGACTCATGCTTTTGGCAAACAATTCATATAATAATTCATTTGTAGAACCAAAAATAATATCATCAACATAAATTTGAATAATGAGAAAATTATTTTTAAATTTTTTAATAAACAATGTAGTATCGACCTTGCCTTTAGAGAAATTATTTTCAATAAGAAAAGAACTATGTCTCTCATACCAAGCCCTTGGGGCTTGTTTTAAACCATAGAGAGCTTTAGTTAATTTAAACACATGATTAGGGAGGCTATTATGGACATCGAGCCGGTGGATCGGTCGACGTATCGACAGAAGACTTCGGGCCATGGATTTAGGCATCAGGCCAAGAAGAGCGGATATTGCGCCAAGGATATCGGAGTTGCGGAGGTCAACTAACCGATTGGGCAATAGGCCGCAAGAGAGGATGATGCACCAAAGAATCGGATGAAGCATCGATGGACCATGACATGTAGGACAACATGATTTATGCTTAGTATTAATTGTCTAGATCGAAGTATGTTTTTACATGTGCAGGATTAACTTCGATAGCAAGGCATAAAGCAAAATGAAGTCCCGGAGTCAAGAATGCGATTTCGTTGGGAGTTTGAGAGTTCGTCGGAAGTTTGGACGTTCATCGGAAGTTCTACCGAGAAGTCCCAGAGCTTGCTAGGGAAGCTCATCGGAACTCACCAAAAAAGATCGTTGTGAAGTCCAGGAGCTTGCTGGGAGTCCACTGGAACATTGCCGAGAGATTGTCGGAAGTTCGCCGGAAGATCGCCAGAAGCACGCCGGAAGAAACTAGTCTTACAAACTTGTTTAGCTTAGTAAATGTCTTAGATTTTGTAGTTAGCACGTAATTGGGATTGGAATTGGGCCAACCCAATTATGGGCCAATTGGGCCCATGTAAGGACTATGTTGGTCCGAATGAGAGGCCCAAACAGTGTCCCAAGAAGTGGCACCATCGTGGCACAATCTTCGAGACTATGTCAGGTGGTGGTACTGCTAGTCTAGGCGATGGTACCACCCCTAGTAGGGTGTCAAGCGGTGGTACCACTAGTCTGGGTGGTGGTACCACCCCTGGTAGGGTGCTAGGCGATGGTACTACCTAGTGTAGTGTCAGTGTCAAACTGACACTAGCGATGGTACCGCCCAGCACAGGCGGTGGTACCGCCCAACAAAGGCGGTGGTACCGCCCGTACCGAGGAAATCCAGGATGAGATATTTTTAGGCTCCAAATTTGAATCAACTTGAGGCCTATAAATACCCCTCTCATCCCTAGTTAACATACATAAGCACAAACTATTTAAAAGTGAGAAAACGCTATTGCAATCACTTGAGAGATCCCCTCTTATAGTCTAAGTTTAGAATTCTGTTTACGAGGAGTGTGTGTAACACCTCTGATTAGTCCCACATCGGAAGTGGGCAAGATTAAGATTGACTTATAAGGGTCTGATGAGTGTACTACTATCACTTCAGCTTAAGCATTTTGGCTAATGGTTTGGGCTAAATAAAGTTGATAGGCTAATTAACCCAACGAAGATTTAAACCAACGTTATTTTTACCGCTGCACTAATTCACTCCCCCTCTTAGTGCCGACCCCTTTCCTAACAATTGATTTCAAAGCCTCGTTTTCTTATTTGGTTTAACACCCAATGAGAAATGGCTCTTTTCGGCTTTCAAGAGGGTCACTCTCTCATTCGTCCTCTCTTGTTCAATGGGACGGACTATACTTATTGGAAAACTCGAATAAGAGTTTTCTTACCCTTTTAGATTTGAATTTATGAAATATTATCGAAAGTAATTTTCAAATGTCTTATCTTCAAATGAACCATTGGAATGATTTGGAAAAGAATACTTTCTCTTTAAATGCAAAGGCTATGAATGCCTTGTTTTACGCCTTAGACAAAAATGAATTCAATCGAATTTCTATGTGTGAAACGACTTTCGATATATGGCACACTCTTGAAATCACATTCGAAGGCACTAATAGAGTAAAAGATTCTAAGATAAACCTTTTGATGCATGATTTTAAACTTTTTTGAATGAAGCCAAGCGAAACCGTTGTTGACATGTATACCCATTTTACAGATGTTGTCAATGGTTTTTTTCGAATCTTGAACTCATGAATAAAGTTTCACACTCACTTTCTAAAACTTGGGATTCAAAAGTAATGGCTATTCAAGAATAAAAAAACTTAAACTATTTCTCTCTCGAAGAACTTATAGGGTCTTCAATGACCTATGAAATAATGTGCAATGCACGTGAAGAACTCAAGAACAACCTTCCAAAGAACAGGAATGATTTCGGACTTAGAATAATCGAAGATCACTCGAGCATAAGCTCAAGTGATGGTGAATTTGAACTCCTCACTAAGAAATTTAAAAAGTTCATGAAACAAAAATTAAAGAACAAAAAGAACGCAACTACTTGCTATGAATGCAAGAAGAAGGAAGCACTTTGGGATGAATCAAGCTCCTCCAAAGACGAGGAGAAAATCAACAAAGGCGAGGTGACAAACTACGCCTTAATGGGTTTCGATGATGAGGTAATCGAAACCCCCCTTAATTTATTTTGAAATTATATGATGCTTTTCATGATGCATTTTTTTTGTTTAGAAAATTTATTTTTCTTGAAAATTGCACGTTTAATAATGTAATGAAAATGCAAAAAATTGGAATCATGCTAGTAATTTTGAAAATAATAACGACCATTGCATGTTTTATGAAAAATACAACAAAGTGTTAATCTAACTGCTTGCTCACCTAGTAAGATTAATCTTATATATATATTTAAGAAGCAATAATGTTTATCATGTTGATTTTCGTATTGCTTTTTGATTTTGATTGAAGATGTCTTATGTTCAATGAAACCATGTTTAATGAGTTTATCTTTTTAAATTATGCATGCTGATTCTTGAGATTTATGGATTATCGATTTTTATGGTAATGAAAGTGGCTTATTGATCTTTATCGTAATAAATCTTGTACTTTCGTTTTAAACAATGACATACATTTTGATTTGACAAATTGAATGAATTGAAAATGAATGATGATTTTTCTCTTGATTATAACTTGTGATATTTTTTTTTATGAATCATCATCTTGATTTCTCAATATTTGATACATGAGATTTTTCTATGAATTAAGATTTTTCATACTATGACTCTTCTTGGTATTTAATAAAAAGGATGTATACAAATTAACCATGATATGCTACTTGATATCTTGATAATTTATGACTTGAGTTTTGTTATGCATTATTCCTCTCTTCTTCATTCTTATTTACAATGATAAAAGGGAAGAAAAGAAATCACTAGCATTTCTCGATAAATTTATTTATTTCATTTTGAATATCTTGCAAATGATTTTGATGATCGTGATTATTTGAAGTTGAATGTTTGGTACCAATAATCATGAAGTGATAAATGCTTAAAAAGTATTGATTTAATGTATGAGAGAAATGATTAGTATCATGAATGCTTTAGTATCATGCATGAGAAAAATGATGAATGTTTGGTATCATGATCAAAATGATTAATTTATTTTTGGTATCATGCATGAAGTAAGAATGATATGTAAAGTTTTAAAATTGTGCATGTTGTAAATTGAAAATATAATGATGCACAAACAAGATTGGTACTTTACATTTGTCATACTTTGAAAATTGTTGTAAAGGGAAAAGGAGATACAAAATTGTATTATTCTCTTCTCTTTGACAATGACAAAGGGGGAGATAGCTAGCTTGCACAAGTCAAGAAGATGCAAAAACTTGCTTGCTTGCTTGCACATCTAAAGTGAAGCAAAAATTGCAAATGTACATCTCGCAAAAAGAGGTAAAACTTTTTAGTTTGCTCATCTTAAAAGCAAGAAATGCTATCTTGCAATCTCAAGAGAAGCAAAAGTGCTATCTTGCCTATCTCAAGAAGCAAAACTTGCAACTTGCACATTGCAAAAGGAAGCAAGAATCGCTAGCTTGCACACTTCAACAAGAATACTATCTTGCATTTGTTTTTTTTTTTAAAAAAACTTGCTAGCTTGCATGCTCTTAAATGATATAAATCTGCTAACTTGCATATTTCAATAAGCAAAAGTTGCCTTCTTGAACATCTTAAATATTGCTAGCTTACATGATGTAAAATTCAAAATTTTTGCTAGCTTGCAATGATGATAAAACTTGATATTTATTATGCAATGAGTTGAACTTATATCTCAAACACTTGAAAGTTACACTTATCCTTTTTGTTGATGACAAAGGGGGAGAAGTATAATCATGTTATGCATGATAACGTGTTGCAAATATTCATGATGAAATTTGCAATGACTTGAATTCAATGTTCTATCAATATGACATATTGATAGGGGGAGTTTGTGTAAACTCCGGGAGTTAAGATTAACTCTGTCATCAATTGGTTGTCATCATCAAAAAGGGGGAGATTGTTGAATCTTAGATTTTGATGATGAAACCAATTGATAAGTGTTTATGATTTAATCTACGTTTTGAGTGATGTAGGATGCTTCGATCAGGATGAGACAATTAAAGCAGGAAGAATCATGTTGGGCCAGGGAAAATCGGGCATCAGGCCAAGAACGTGATTTCGTTGGGAGTTCGAGAGTTCGTTAGAAGTTCTGCTGAGAAGTCCCGGAGCTTGTCAGAGAAGCTCACCAGAACTTGCCAAAGAAGATCGTCGTGAAGTCCAGGAGCTTGCTAGGAGTCCGCTGGAACATTACTGAGAGATCGTCGGAAGTTCACTAGAAGATCGCCGGAAGAAACTAGACTTACAGACTTATTTAGCTTAGTAAATGTCTTAGATTTTGTAGTTAGTACATAATTAGGATTGGAATTGGGCCAACCTAATTATGGGCCAGTTGGGCCCATATAAGGACTGTGTTGGGCCTAATGAGAGGCCCAAACAGTGTCCCAAGAAGTGGTGATGGGTGTCAAGTGGTGGTACCGCCTCTGGCAGGGTGCCAGGCAGTGGTACTGCCAGACTGGGTGGTGGTACTGCCCAGTGCAGTGTTAATGTCAGACTGGCATTGGCGGTGGTATCACCCAGCACAAGCGGTGGTACCGCCCAGCACAGGTGGTGGTACCGCCCAATATAGGTGATGGTACCACCCGTACTTAGGAAACTTGGGATGAGATGGTTTTAGGCTCAAAGTTTGAATCAACTTGAGGCCTATAAATACCCCTCTCATCCATAGTTAACATATACAAGTACAAAGTATTTAAAAGTAAGAAAATACTATTGTAATAACTTGAGAGATCCCCTCCTATAGTCTAAGTTTAGAATTCTGTTCAGGAGGAGTGTGTGCTTGTAAAGGTTGACTCCTAAACTTGTGAAAAGGAGAAAAGGGGTGTAAGAAGAAGGTTGATCTTCGCCTATTAAAGGAAGATCGATAGTGGATGCTGGTGGCCTCGACGGAAGAGGAATCGACGAAGTGGATGTAGGTTACGACGACCGAGCCACTATAAAATCTGGTTTGCAATTCTTTGACCAATTTGCTTTAACTACAAACCTTCTTGCTTTACATCCACTACTCTCTTCTGTACACTTTCAAAGTTATTACCCTTACAAAATAGTTTTTCATTAAAAATGGATTTAATCGTAACGAAGATTTAAACCGACGTTATTTTTACCGCTATACTAATTCACCCCCCCTCTTAGTGCCAACCCCTTTCCTAACAGTATCGACCTTGCCTTTAGAGAAATTACTTTGAATAAAAAAGGAGCTAAGTCTCTCATACCAAGACCTTGGTGCTTGTTTCAATCCATAGAGAGCTTTAGTCAATTTAAACATATGATTAGGGAGATTATCATTCTCAAATTCGGGAGGTTGTTCAACATAAACTTCTTCAGAAATAAAGCCATTAAGAAAAGTACTTTTAACATCCATTTGAAACAACTTAAAATTATTACTACTAGCATAGGCAAGGAGCATCCTTATGGCTTCTAATCGTGCCACAGGAGCGAAGGTCTCTTCATAATCGATCCCTTCTTCTTAGTTGAAACCTTTGGCCACTAATCTAGCCTTATTTCTGACCACGATACTAATTTATCTTGCTTGTTTCTAAAGACTCATTTAGTACCAATAACTAAATAGTCATTTGGCCTTGGAACAAGCTTCCACACCTCATTTCTCTCAAATTGATTCAACTCTTCTTGCATTGCGATAACCCATGAATCATCTTTCAAGGCCTCGTCAATGCATTTAGGTTCAATTTGGGAGAGAAAAGCGACGTTGGCACAAAAACTCTTAAGAGAAGAATGAGTTTGAACCTCTTTTGATGTGTCTCTTATGATTAGCTCTTTAGGATGAGCATATACATACTTCCATTCCTGGGTAAAGAAGGTTCGGAAGAAGATGCATCCAAGTTGCTAGATAGAGAAGGAGTTTCATTTAAATTTAAAGCACCAAATTAAGATCATCGTCAAAATCATTTTTCTTAGTTTTGGAAACTTTATTAAAAATCACATGAATAGACACTTCTATAACCAAAGTTCTTTTGTTAAAAATACGAAAAGCCTTAGAAATAGAAGAATAACCAAGAAAAATTCCTTCATCAGATTTTGCATCAAACTTTCCTTAGGTATCTTTTTCATTCAAAATAAAACATTTACACCCAAAAACTTTAAAGTATGAAACGTTGGGTTTTTTGTTGTTCCACAACTCATAAGGAGTTTTGGAAAGTAGTGGTCTTACTAGAACCCTATTCATAACATAGAATGTCATATTTATGACTTTGGCCCAAAAATATTTGGGTAGGTTATGTTCATTTAACATGGTTCTTGCCATTTCTTGTAAGTTTCTATTTTTCCTTTCTACTACCCCATTTTGTTGAGGATTTCTCGGAGTAGAGAAATTGTGGTTGTTTCCATTAGATTCATAAAAGTCTTAGAAATCATGGTTTTGAAATTCACCATTGTGATCACTTCGAATTGATGAAATCATAAAATCCTTTTCATTTTGAACAAGTTTACAAAACTTAGAGAAATACCTAAAGCAATCACTTTTGTGTGCCAAAAAGTAAGTCCATATGTATCTACTATAATAATCCACGATAACAAAAGCATATTTGCTACCTCCTAGGCTTGATGTAGCAATTGATTCGAATAAGTCCATATGGATCAATTGCAATGGTCTAGAGGTGCTTATTTGGTTCTTTGGTTTGAAATTACATTTTATTTGTTTTCCTAGTTGACATGCATCACACACATTGTCTTTAATGAACTTAATGTGAGGAATTCCTCTTACAAGTTCTTTAGATGAGATTTGAGATATTAGTTTCATGCTAGCATGACCGCTTTAAGCCATCAATCAATAACACATCTTCAATAAAGAAGTTAGAATTGTTACCTATAGTTCATTTGCCAATGATTTTACCCATGTTGTTGTCTCCGAAAGTGACATATCCTTCATCTATGCTAGTGAGCTTAGAGAATTGAGATGGATCTCCAGTCATATGCCTTGAGCATCCACTATCATGGTACCATCTCTTACTCCTAGCTTGTGATGGTACATTTTTCTATAAAAAAGGATGATTTTTAGGTACCTATTTGACCTTGGGTGCCTCAAAAATCAATCTACATATCTTATCATGTTGCATTAAGTTATTTGAGGTTGTTTTAGGAACCCAAATTAATTTATGTGGATAACATTTTTTAAATGGACAATGATAAGCTACATGTCAAAATTTATAACAAAAGTTACATTTGTTTTCGGGTGAAACATGCAAAGTAGGGCCTTTAACAAAGGTGTTTGGATTTTGGTGAGAGCTACTCACAAATCTGATTTCACTTTTTCTATGAATGTGACCCTTATTGGCAAGGATCATGTTCAAGGACTTGCTACCAACCTCGAATTTTTCTAAGGTTTCTTTAAGTAGCAAGTTTTCCTTTTGAAGTACTTCTAGTTCATCATATTTCGTACATGGAGCTAAACTATCATTATTCTCAACTTTCAATCTATCGAAATCACTAACAAGAGAAGCATGCACTTTTTTCAATAATTTATATTTTTTACTAATTAATTTGCATTCATCAAATAAATCATGAAAAGCATTTAATAGTTCATCAAAGGATAAATTTGCATCAAATGAACTACTCATCTCATCTCCAATAGCCATTAGCGCATAGTGAGCAATTTACTCGGTGTTGGTTGGCTCCTCTTCTTTGAATGCACTTGAGTCATCCCATGTTGCTTTAAGAGTTTTCTTCTTCTTGGCTAGGGGATATTCGCTCTTATAATGTCCCGGCTTCTTGCATTCGTAACATATTACTTGATCTTTCTTGGGTTCAAATTTATTTTTAATATCATTTTTAAATTTATTCATTTTTATAAATTTTTTGAAGTTTCTTGTTAGGAGAGCCAAGTCATCATCAAAGTTCTCATCACTTGAATTTTCTTTCAAGTGGTCTTCTTGAGTTCTTAGTGCCATATCCTTCATGTTCTTTGGAAGGTTATTCTCAAGCTTTTCATGAGCATTGCAAGTCATCTCATAGGTCATTAGTGACTCGATAAGTTCTTCGAGAGGCAAGTTATTCAAATCCTTAGCCTCTTGAATGACTGTTACTTTAGGGTCCCAACTCTTTGGAAGGGATCTCAAGATTTTATTAACAAGTTTAAAGTTCGAAAAATATTTGTTAAGAGCTTTTAAACTATTGACGACATCTATAAAACGGGTGTACATGTCAACAATAGTTTCACTTGGCTTCATCCGAAACAATTCATAATTATGATCTAAAAGATTTATCTTAGACTCCTTTACTCTACTAGTGCCTTC
>LVTN01002229.1:0-20084 GCA_001649415.1 Musa itinerans
CCTCTTAGTGCTCTTGATCCTAACATTGTTTCCTTACTGATTATTGTATTTACTACATTGCAAACTATCCAATCCCATATTCTCTATTCACTTGTAAATTTATACGAGTCAAACAAACGGTTTTCATCGAAATCAGTTTTTATCGTACGAAGATTTTCAAACTGACGTAATTTTTTCCGCTACACTAATTCACCTCCCCACTTAGTGTCGACTCGATCCTAACAGTTGGTATCAGAGCCATGGTTTTCTCATTTGGTTTAACCCCCAAGATAAATGGCTCTTTTCGGCTTTCAAGAGGGATTTTCTATCATTCGTCCTCCTATATTCAATGGGACGAACTACACATATTGGAATACTTGAATGAAAAATTTCTTACTTTCTATTGATTTAAATTTATGGAACATTGTGGAAAATGGCTTTCAAAAAGTCTTCTCTTCCAATAAACGATTGGTATGAGTTGGAGAAGAAGACTTTTATTGAATCTCGGATTTTGATTATGAAACTAATTGATAGTGTTTATGATTTGATCTACGTTTTGAGTGACACAAGAAGCTTCGATCAGGGAGAGACAATTAAAGTACGAAGAATCATGTTGGGCTAAAGTGGAATATGTCCGAAGATTGGGCGTCAAGTAGGAGGATCGGTCGACGTATCGATAGAAGGCCTCGGGCTATGGGTTCAGGCATGGGGCTAAGAAGAGCGGAAATTGCACTAAGAAAATCGGAGTTGTGGAGGTCAACTAACCAATTGTGTAATAGGCCACAAGAGAGGATGATGCGCCGAAGAATCGGACGAAGCGTTGATGAACCAATGGCATGCCGGACAATAGTTGATTCAAGCTTTATAATAATTGTCTAGATCGAAGTAGGTTTTAGGCATAATTGGGTTAGAATTAGGCCAACTCAATTAGTGGTCAATTGGGCCCAAGTTTGGGCTGTGTTGGGCCAAGTGAAAGGCCCAAAAAGTGACCCAACGATGGAATCATCTATGGTACAGTCTCCGAGACTATGTTAGGTAGTGGTACCGCTAGTCTGGGTAGTGGTACCGCCCAAACATAGTCTTCGAGACTATCAAATGGTGGTATCACTAGTCTGAGCGGTGGTACCTCCCAGACACAGTCTCCCAAGCGGTAGTACCGCTAGTGTCAGTGCTATAGGTAGTGGTACCACCCAACACAGGCGGTGGTACTGCCAATACATGGAACACCTAGGATGAGACCAGTTTTGGCTACATGTTTAAATCCATTTGGAGCCTATAAATACCCCTCTCATCCCTAGTTAACACAGATAAGAATTGAGAGTAAAAAATGAAGAAAACGTTGTTGTAATCTTGTTTGAACTCCTCTCAAACTCTAAGTGTTAGTGAAGTTTAAGAGAGGAGGTTGTGGGGGTGTAAAGGTTCTCTTATGAGCCTGTCAAAGGAGAATAGAGTTGTAAGAAGGTGATTGGTCTTTGCCTATTGAAGGAAGACCACTAGTAAATGCCGGTGGCCTCGACGGAAGAGGAATCTGGAGTGGATGTAGGTCACGACAATCGAACCACTATAAATTTCGGTGTGTTGTTTCCTTACTGATTATTCTGTTTACTGCTTTGCAAACTATCCAATCCCATATTCTCTATTCACTTGCAAATTTATCCGAGTCAAATAAATAGTTTTCATCGAAATCAATTTTTATCATATGAAGATTTTCAAACTGACATAATTTTTTTGCTGCACTAATTCACCCCCCCTCTTAGTGCCGACTCAATCCTAATAATTGGTTTCAGAGCCACGATTTTCTTGTTTGGTTTAACCCCTAAGAGAAATGGCTCTTTTCGGCTTTCAAGAGGGATTTTTTATCATTCGTCCTCCTATGTTCAATGGGACGAACTACACATATTAGAAAACTCGAAAGAAAGTTTTCTTGCTTTCTATTAATTTAAATTTATGGAACATTGTGGAAAATGGCTTTCAAAAAGTCTTCTCTTCCAGTAAGTGATTGGAATGAGTTGGAGAAGACTTTTGTTGAATCTCGGATTTTGATTATGAAACTAATTGATAGTGTTTATGATTTGATCTATGTTTTGAGTGACATAGGAAGCTTCGATTAGGGAGAGATAATTAAAGTAGGATGAATCATGTTGGGCCGGAGTGGAACATGTTAGAAGATTGGACGTTGAGCCGGAGGATCGGTCGACGTATAGATAAAAGGTCTCGGGCCATGGGTTCAGGCATCAGGCCAAGAAGAGCGAAAATTACGCCAAGGAAATCAGAGTTGTGGAGGTTAATTGGCCAATTGGGCAATATGCCACAAGAGAGGACGATGCGCCGAAGAATCAGACGAAGCGTCGATGAACCAATGACATGCCGAACAACATTTGATTCAAGCTTTATAATAATTGTTTAGATCGAAGTAGGTTTTAAGTGTGCAGGATTAACTATGATAGCAATCATGGCATAAAGCAAAATAAAGTCTCGGAGTCAAGAACGAGATTTCGTTGGGAGTTCGAGAGTTCGTCGGAAGTTTGGACGTTCATCAAAATTTTTGCCGAAATTGACCGAGAAGTCTAGGAGCTTGCCAAAGAAGCTCGTCGGAACTCACAAAGAAGATTGTCATGACATCCAGGAGCTTACCGGGAGTCTATTGGAACATTACCGAGAGATCGTCGGAAGTTCACCAAAAGATCGTCGAAAGCTCGTCGGAAGAAACCTAGACTTACCTGACTTATTTAGCTTAGTGTATGCCTTAAAATTTGTAGTTAGCACATAATTGGGTTGGAATTGAGCTAACTCAATTAGGGGCCAATTGGGCCCAAGTTTAGGCAATGTTAGGCCAAGTGAAAGGCCCAAATAATGACCCAACAGGTGGCACAATCGGTGGCTCAGTCTACGAGGCATAGTCTCTAAGACTATGTCAGGCGATGGTACCGCCAAACTAGGTGGTGGTATCGCCCAGACATAGTCTTCTAGGCAGTGGAACCACTAGACTAAGCGATGGTACCGCCTAATGTCAATGCTGCAGGCGGTGGTACCACCAATACCCCGAAAATCGGGGATGAGATACTTTTAGGCTCTAAGTTTGAATCCACTTGAGGCCTATAAATACACATCTCATCCTTGGTTAACATATATAAGAATTGAGAGCAAAAAGAAACAAAAATGTTGTTGTAATCTTGTGAGAACTCCCCTCAAGCTCTAAGTGTTAGTCTTGTTTAAGAGAGGAGTGAAGGGGGTTGTAAAGGTTCTCTCTTGAACCTATCAAAAGAAGAATCAAGTTGTAAGGGTAGTTGATCTTCACCATTGAAGGAAGATTGTTAGGAGATGCTTGCGGCCTCGATGAATGAGGAATCGGGAGTGGATGTAGGTCACAACAATCGAACCACTATAAAACTCGGTTTGCATTTCCATTCTTGGAATTTATCTTTACTGCAAACTACCTTACTTGCTTACTACTTTCACTACCCTTACGAATGAGATTTGAAGTTATCTTTCTGATATTGGTTTTATCGAACGAATAATTTTTCAAACTGGTGATTTTATCCGCTACACTAATTCACCCCCCTCTTAGTGCCGACTCGATCCTAACAATTGGTATCAGAGCCACGTTCTTTTCTCATTTGGTTTAACACCCAAGAGAAATGACTATTTTCAACTTTCAAGAGGGACACTCTATCATTCGTCCTCCTATATTCAATGGGACAGACTATACATATTGGAAAACTAAAATGAGAGTTTTCTTGCTTTCTTTGGATTTAAATTTATGGAGTCTTGTGGAAAATGGCTTTCAAAGTCTTCTACTCCAATGAATGAATGGAATGATTTGGAGAAGAAAAATTTTTCTTTAAATGCTAGAGCTATGAACGCTCTATTTTGTGCCTTAGACAAAAATGAATTCAATCGGGTTTGTACTTGCAAAACAAGTTTTGACATTTGGCACACACTCGAAATCACACATGAAGGCACTAGTAGAGTTAAAGACTCTAAAATAAATATTTTGATGCGTGACTTTGAATTGCTTCGTATGGAACCAAGCGAGACTATTGGAGACATGTACACCCATTTTATTGATGTCGTTAATAGTCTAAAAGCTCTTGGTAAAAGTTTTTCGAATCTTGAACTTGTGAAGAAAGTTTTACGATCACTTTCTAAAAATTAGGATTGGAAAGTAATGGCAATATAAGAATCAAACGACTTGAACTATTTTTCAATTGAAGAACTTATTGGGTCTTTGATGACCTATAAAATGACTTATGTGGCACTTGATAAACTTGAGAACAACCTTCCAAAGAACAGGAAGGATTTGACACTTAGAATAAATGAAGACCACTCGAGTGAAAGCTCAAGTGATGATGACTTTAAACTCTTGACTATAATGCTTAAAAAATTCTTAAAACAAGAATCTAAGAACAAAAATGAACCTAAAGAGAAGAAGCTACAAAAGAAGAAGAAAACACTCAAGGTGGCTTAGGACGAATCAAGTTCATCCGAAGATGAAGAACAAACTAATAAAGGCGAGGTGGTAAACTATGCCTTAATGACTTTCGACGACGAGGTAATCAAAACCCCTTTGCTTTATTTTGAAATTACTTGATGATTTTCATGAGTCATTTTTAATTAGTTAGTAAAATAAAAAATACAAAAAAATATATCATGTTCTCTTTCTAAGTGATTTAAAAAAAATATTAAAATTTGAGCATGACAATTGCATGTTAATTCCTAGCACTAAGCATGAAAAGTTAGATTCACTTAAAAAGAAAAATGCATTACTACAACAAACATGATAATTTTGATTAAAGATGCTTTATATTTAATGAAATCATGTTTGATTTGAAGTAATGATTTGAAATCATGCTTAATGGGTTTATATTTCAAAATTATGCATGATGATTCTTGTGATGTACGAAGATTTTCAAACTGACGTAATTTTTTCCGCTACACTAATTCACCTCCCCACTTAGTGTCGACTCGATCCTAACAGTTGGTATCAGAGCCATGGTTTTCTCATTTGGTTTAACCCCCAAGATAAATGGCTCTTTTCGGCTTTTCAAGAGGGATTTTCTATCATTCGTCCTCCTATATTCAATGGGACGAACTACACATATTGGAATACTTGAATGAAAAATTTCTTACTTTCTATTGATTTAAATTTATGGAACATTGTGGAAAATGGCTTTCAAAAAGTCTTCTCTTCCAATAAACGATTGGTATGAGTTGGAGAAGAAGACTTTTATTGAATCTCGGATTTTGATTATGAAACTAATTGATAGTGTTTATGATTTGATCTACGTTTTGAGTGACACAAGAAGCTTCGATCAGGGAGAGACAATTAAAGTACGAAGAATCATGTTGGGCTAAAGTGGAATATGTCCGAAGATTGGGCGTCAAGTAGGAGGATCGGTCGACGTATCGATAGAAGGCCTCGGGCTATGGGTTCAGGCATGGGGCTAAGAAGAGCGGAAATTGCACTAAGAAAATCGGAGTTGTGGAGGTCAACTAACCAATTGTGTAATAGGCCACAAGAGAGGATGATGCGCCGAAGAATCGGACGAAGCGTTGATGAACCAATGGCATGCCGGACAATAGTTGATTCAAGCTTTATAATAATTGTCTAGATCGAAGTAGGTTTTAGGCATAATTGGGTTAGAATTAGGCCAACTCAATTAGTGGTCAATTGGGCCCAAGTTTGGGCTGTGTTGGGCCAAGTGAAAGGCCCAAAAAGTGACCCAACGATGGAATCATCTATGGTACAGTCTCCGAGACTATGTTAGGTAGTGGTACCGCTAGTCTGGGTAGTGGTACCGCCCAAACATAGTCTTCGAGACTATCAAATGGTGGTATCACTAGTCTGAGCGGTGGTACCTCCCAGACACAGTCTCCCAAGCGGTAGTACCGCTAGTGTCAGTGCTATAGGTAGTGGTACCACCCAACACAGGCGGTGGTACTGCCAATACATGGAACACCTAGGATGAGACCAGTTTTGGCTACATGTTTAAATCCATTTGGAGCCTATAAATACCCCTCTCATCCCTAGTTAACACAGATAAGAATTGAGAGTAAAAAATGAAGAAAACGTTGT
The DNA here is from genome assembly GCA_001649415.1 of Musa itinerans. NCBI lineage: Eukaryota > Viridiplantae > Streptophyta > Magnoliopsida > Zingiberales > Musaceae > Musa > Musa itinerans. Next base: position 6,056 of record LVTN01002229.1, read on the forward strand.
TGTAATCTTGTTTGAACTCCTCTCAAACTCTAAGTGTTAGTGAAGTTTAAGAGAGGAGGTTGTGGGGGTGTAAAGGTTCTCTTATGAGCCTGTCAAAGGAGAATAGAGTTGTAAGAAGGTGATTGGTCTTTGCCTATTGAAGGAAGACCACTAGTAAATGCCGGTGGCCTCGACGGAAGAGGAATCTGGAGTGGATGTAGGTCACGACAATCGAACCACTATAAATTTCGGTGTGTTGTTTCCTTACTGATTATTCTGTTTACTGCTTTGCAAACTATCCAATCCCATATTCTCTATTCACTTGCAAATTTATCCGAGTCAAATAAATAGTTTTCATCGAAATCAATTTTTATCATATGAAGATTTTCAAACTGACATAATTTTTTTGCTGCACTAATTCACCCCCCCTCTTAGTGCCGACTCAATCCTAATAATTGGTTTCAGAGCCACGATTTTCTTGTTTGGTTTAACCCCTAAGAGAAATGGCTCTTTTCGGCTTTCAAGAGGGATTTTTTATCATTCGTCCTCCTATGTTCAATGGGACGAACTACACATATTAGAAAACTCGAAAGAAAGTTTTCTTGCTTTCTATTAATTTAAATTTATGGAACATTGTGGAAAATGGCTTTCAAAAAGTCTTCTCTTCCAGTAAGTGATTGGAATGAGTTGGAGAAGACTTTTGTTGAATCTCGGATTTTGATTATGAAACTAATTGATAGTGTTTATGATTTGATCTATGTTTTGAGTGACATAGGAAGCTTCGATTAGGGAGAGATAATTAAAGTAGGATGAATCATGTTGGGCCGGAGTGGAACATGTTAGAAGATTGGACGTTGAGCCGGAGGATCGGTCGACGTATAGATAAAAGGTCTCGGGCCATGGGTTCAGGCATCAGGCCAAGAAGAGCGAAAATTACGCCAAGGAAATCAGAGTTGTGGAGGTTAATTGGCCAATTGGGCAATATGCCACAAGAGAGGACGATGCGCCGAAGAATCAGACGAAGCGTCGATGAACCAATGACATGCCGAACAACATTTGATTCAAGCTTTATAATAATTGTTTAGATCGAAGTAGGTTTTAAGTGTGCAGGATTAACTATGATAGCAATCATGGCATAAAGCAAAATAAAGTCTCGGAGTCAAGAACGAGATTTCGTTGGGAGTTCGAGAGTTCGTCGGAAGTTTGGACGTTCATCAAAATTTTTGCCGAAATTGACCGAGAAGTCTAGGAGCTTGCCAAAGAAGCTCGTCGGAACTCACAAAGAAGATTGTCATGACATCCAGGAGCTTACCGGGAGTCTATTGGAACATTACCGAGAGATCGTCGGAAGTTCACCAAAAGATCGTCGAAAGCTCGTCGGAAGAAACCTAGACTTACCTGACTTATTTAGCTTAGTGTATGCCTTAAAATTTGTAGTTAGCACATAATTGGGTTGGAATTGAGCTAACTCAATTAGGGGCCAATTGGGCCCAAGTTTAGGCAATGTTAGGCCAAGTGAAAGGCCCAAATAATGACCCAACAGGTGGCACAATCGGTGGCTCAGTCTACGAGGCATAGTCTCTAAGACTATGTCAGGCGATGGTACCGCCAAACTAGGTGGTGGTATCGCCCAGACATAGTCTTCTAGGCAGTGGAACCACTAGACTAAGCGATGGTACCGCCTAATGTCAATGCTGCAGGCGGTGGTACCACCAATACCCCGAAAATCGGGGATGAGATACTTTTAGGCTCTAAGTTTGAATCCACTTGAGGCCTATAAATACACATCTCATCCTTGGTTAACATATATAAGAATTGAGAGCAAAAAGAAACAAAAATGTTGTTGTAATCTTGTGAGAACTCCCCTCAAGCTCTAAGTGTTAGTCTTGTTTAAGAGAGGAGTGAAGGGGGTTGTAAAGGTTCTCTCTTGAACCTATCAAAAGAAGAATCAAGTTGTAAGGGTAGTTGATCTTCACCATTGAAGGAAGATTGTTAGGAGATGCTTGCGGCCTCGATGAATGAGGAATCGGGAGTGGATGTAGGTCACAACAATCGAACCACTATAAAACTCGGTTTGCATTTCCATTCTTGGAATTTATCTTTACTGCAAACTACCTTACTTGCTTACTACTTTCACTACCCTTACGAATGAGATTTGAAGTTATCTTTCTGATATTGGTTTTATCGAACGAATAATTTTTCAAACTGGTGATTTTATCCGCTACACTAATTCACCCCCCTCTTAGTGCCGACTCGATCCTAACAATTGGTATCAGAGCCACGTTCTTTTCTCATTTGGTTTAACACCCAAGAGAAATGACTATTTTCAACTTTCAAGAGGGACACTCTATCATTCGTCCTCCTATATTCAATGGGACAGACTATACATATTGGAAAACTAAAATGAGAGTTTTCTTGCTTTCTTTGGATTTAAATTTATGGAGTCTTGTGGAAAATGGCTTTCAAAGTCTTCTACTCCAATGAATGAATGGAATGATTTGGAGAAGAAAAATTTTTCTTTAAATGCTAGAGCTATGAACGCTCTATTTTGTGCCTTAGACAAAAATGAATTCAATCGGGTTTGTACTTGCAAAACAAGTTTTGACATTTGGCACACACTCGAAATCACACATGAAGGCACTAGTAGAGTTAAAGACTCTAAAATAAATATTTTGATGCGTGACTTTGAATTGCTTCGTATGGAACCAAGCGAGACTATTGGAGACATGTACACCCATTTTATTGATGTCGTTAATAGTCTAAAAGCTCTTGGTAAAAGTTTTTCGAATCTTGAACTTGTGAAGAAAGTTTTACGATCACTTTCTAAAAATTAGGATTGGAAAGTAATGGCAATATAAGAATCAAACGACTTGAACTATTTTTCAATTGAAGAACTTATTGGGTCTTTGATGACCTATAAAATGACTTATGTGGCACTTGATAAACTTGAGAACAACCTTCCAAAGAACAGGAAGGATTTGACACTTAGAATAAATGAAGACCACTCGAGTGAAAGCTCAAGTGATGATGACTTTAAACTCTTGACTATAATGCTTAAAAAATTCTTAAAACAAGAATCTAAGAACAAAAATGAACCTAAAGAGAAGAAGCTACAAAAGAAGAAGAAAACACTCAAGGTGGCTTAGGACGAATCAAGTTCATCCGAAGATGAAGAACAAACTAATAAAGGCGAGGTGGTAAACTATGCCTTAATGACTTTCGACGACGAGGTAATCAAAACCCCTTTGCTTTATTTTGAAATTACTTGATGATTTTCATGAGTCATTTTTAATTAGTTAGTAAAATAAAAAATACAAAAAAATATATCATGTTCTCTTTCTAAGTGATTTAAAAAAAATATTAAAATTTGAGCATGACAATTGCATGTTAATTCCTAGCACTAAGCATGAAAAGTTAGATTCACTTAAAAAGAAAAATGCATTACTACAACAAACATGATAATTTTGATTAAAGATGCTTTATATTTAATGAAATCATGTTTGATTTGAAGTAATGATTTGAAATCATGCTTAATGGGTTTATATTTCAAAATTATGCATGATGATTCTTGTGATCAATGGCTTATCGATCTTTGTTGTACTGAAATTTTTTTTCTATTTTAAACATGATGCATGTTTTGATTTGGCATAAATGATAAAGGCATGCTTGTATGAAATAAAAAGGAAACACATTTTTCTTGAAAACTTCTCAATCCCTATCTTATTGAGTTTTCCAAAAGAGATTGATGAATCTATTTGTATGAATCTCTTGGACTATGAAAATGATTTTGATGATTGAAGATTTTATATGCATGAATTAAGATCTTGTTCTCCTACGATTCTTTTTTCTATTCACTAAAAAGGAGACTTATTCTAATAAACCATGATATCCTACTTGACATCTTGATAATTTATGACTTGCGTTTTGTTATATATTATTTCGCTCTTTTTCCTTCTTATTTACAATAACAAAGGGGAGAAAGGAAATAACTAGCATTTCAAGTGATCAATAAATCTCTTCATTTCATTTTGAATCTTTTGAAAGGGACTTTGTTGATTTGACAAATTGAATGAGTTGAAACTAATAATGAATGTTTTGAAAATAAATGATTGTATCATGTTTGATGATTTTACATTTTGAAATTATGCATGATGAGTTGAAGTGATGTTGGTTTAAAAATATTTATTCAAATGCATGAATCGACAATCTTTTTGTCAAATGAATCATAATATTTCTTGTGAATTCTAGGAATTATAACTTGAGTCTTCTTTTTGAATTAAGATCATTTCCTATCATGCTTTCTATTTACAAAAGAAGAAATTTGTCAAAAATGATATATGGTCTTTTGACATTCATGACTTGATTCTTCATCTTTGTTATTTATCCTTGTCATGATTTGAAGATTGAAGTAAAGGGAAATGAATTGCACTATTGTATTGTTATTCTCCTCTTTTTTCCAATGACGAAGGGGGAGAAAGAATTGCTAGTATGCACATCACGAAAAGAGGTAAACTTGCTAGCTTGCTTATCTCAAAAGAGAAGCAATAAGTGCTATCTTGCAAATCTCAAGAGAAGTAATGTTTGCTAAGTTACGCATTTCAAGAAGATGCAAAAATAGTCTATCTTGCATATTTCAAAAGATGTAAAATTTTGCTAACTTTCATATGTGTAAAATTTGCTAGCTTGTATACTCTAAAATGATATAAATTTGCTATGTTGCATGTTCTAATATGATGTAACACTTGCTAAATTTGCTAGCTTACAAATTGTAAGGAGAAAAACTTGCAAGGAAGCAAAATTGCTAGCTTAAACTTCTTAAAAGAGAAAAAAGAAAATTACTAGCTTGCATGATGATAAAACTTTAGATTATGTTTATAATGCAATGATTTCAAATTACATATCTCTAAAACTTGATAGTTGCACTTCTCCATTTTGTTGATGACAAAGGGGGAGAAGATATGATGATATGAGAATTATACATGGTAAGATATAATATACTTTGATATTTTAATACCATGATGATACTTATAATAATGATCATGCATATAATGCATGTAATACTCATGATTTTATTATGATGATGTAAATGATGTATTGCATATGATATGAATCATGATTGCTTTGACTTGAATTCAATTTGAATTTAAGGTTCTATCAATATGGCACTTTGATAGGGGGAGTTAAGGTTAACTTTGTCAACAATTGGTTGTCATTATCAAAAAAGGGGATTGTTAAATCTCAAATTTTGATGATGAAACAAATTGATAGTGTTTATGATTTGATCTACATTTTGAGTGATGCAGGAAGCTTCGACCAGGGAGAGATAATTAAAGCAGAAAGAATCATGTTGGGCCGGAGTGGAACATGTTAGAAGATTGGACGTCGAGCCGGAGGATCGATCAATGTATCGACAAAAGGCCTCGGGCCATAGGTTCGGGCATCAGGCCAAGAAGAGTTGAAATTGCGCCAAGGAAATCAGAGTTGCGGAAGTCAACTGGCCGATTGGGCAATTGGCCGCAAGAGAGGACGATGCACCAAAGAATTGGATGAAGCGTCAATAAACTAATGACATGCTAGACAACATTTGATTCAAGCTTTGTAATAATTATCTAGATCGAAATAGGTTTTAAGTGTGCATGATTAACTGTTAAATCTTAAATTTTGATGATGAAATCAATTGATATGTTAGTCATCTAATCTACGTTTTGAGTAACACAGGACTAGCTTCGATTAAGGAGAGACAAATTGATTAAAGTAGGAGGAATCAAACATTGGGCCGGAGTGAACATGTTAGAAGATTGGACGTCGGGCCAGAGGATTAGTCGACGTGTTGGTAGAAGGCTCGTGCCATGAATTCGGGCATCGGACTGAATGATCAGACATTGCACTAAGGAGATCGGAAGTTGCGGGAGTCAACATGCCGATTGGACAATACGCTGAAGGAGAGGATGATGCACCGAAGGATCGAACGAGCGCCGAATGAACTAATGATATGTCGGACAAATGATTCTTGCTTTGTAATCATTTATCTAAGATCAAAGTAGTTTAGGGGGCTAATTGAGTTAGCTTTTGGTGTAATCATGCTAACTCAATTAGGGGTCAATTGGGTCTTAATTGGGACTGATTTGGGCTCATTGGGAGGCCCATTCAATGACCCAAAAGTTGAGTCAAGCGGTGGCATCGCTAGAACAGGCGGTGGAACCACTTATGAGTTAAAAAACTCAAAAAACCCGATCTCCGAGGTTGTCAAGCGATGGTACCGCTAGACTAAGTGGTGGTACCACCTAGTGATAGTGTGTCAGGCGGTGGTACTGCTAGATTGGGTGGTGGTACCACCCAATGTCAGGCTGTAGGCGGTGGTACCGCCCGTACCCCGAAATCTCGGGGATTTAAATTTTGGGTTCCAAATTTGAATCCATTTGGGGCCTATAAATATCCCACTCTTTCCTACTTGGTAATGCAAGAAAGTGAGTTAAAAAGGGGGAAAGAATCATTGAGTAAAAATTATAATCTCTCTTGAAGAGTAGAGTCCTTTCTTCCTAGTATTTAAAAAGTTCTTCTAAAGGGAGAAGAGAGGTTTAGGTTTAAAAGAGAGGTGTAAAGGTTCTCTCTTGAGCTTGTCAAAAGGAGAATAGAGTTCTGAGAAGGTGGTTGGTCTTCACCTATTGAAGGAAGACCGCTAGTGGATGCCGGTGGCCTCGACGGAAGAGGAATCAGGAGCGGATGTAGGTCACGACCACCAAATTACTATAAAACTTGATTTGCATTTCTATTCTTGCTATTTACCTTCACTGCAAATTGCCTTACTTGCTTTACTTCTACTATGCTTACAAATACACTTTTAAAGTTAAGTATTTCCTGTACGATCTTTGTCGATACATTTTTTATTGAACGAGATTTTCGAACCAACGTGATTTATCCACTACACTAATTCACCCCTCCCTCTTAGGGCCGACTCGATCCTAACAGTTGGTATCAAAGCCACGTTTTTCTCATTTGGTTTAACATGCAAGAAAAATAGCTCTGTTCGGCTTTCAAGAGGGCTACTCTATCATTCGTCCTCCTATGTTCAATGGGACGGACTACACATATTGGAAAACTCGAATGAGAGGTTTCTTGCTTTCTTTAGATTTGAATTTATAGAATATTATCGAAAGCAATTTTCAAAAGTCTTCTACTCCAATGAATGAATAGAATGATTTGGAGAAGAAAACTTTTTCTTTAAATGCTAGAGCTATGAATGCTCTATTTTGTGCCTTAGACAAAAATAAATTTAATCGAGTTTCTATTTGTGAAATGGTTTTTGATATTTTGCACTCTTTTGAAACCACACACACGAATGCACTATTAGAGTAAAAGATTCTAAAATAAATCTTTTGATGTGTGATTTTGAATTGGTTTGTATGAAACCAAGCGAAACCATTGGAGATATGTACATCCGTTTTACGGATGTCGTCAATAGTTTAAAAGCACTTGGTCAAAGTTTTTCGAATCTTGAACTTGTTAATAAAATTTTATGATCACTTTTTAAAAATTGGGATTCAAAAGTAATGGCAATACAAGAATTAAAGAACTTGAACCATTTTCGGATTGAAGAACTTATTGGGTCCTTATTGACCTATGAAATAATTTTTGTTGAACATGATGAACATGAGAACTACCTTCCAAATAACATGAAGGATTTAGCACTTCGAACAATAGAATACCACTTGAGTGATAACTCAATTGATGATGATAATGATAACCATGATGATGATGATAACCTTAAACTTCACTTAATCATTTTAATTGAAAATGGTCATTTTGTAGATTTAATGATGCATAATGATTTGAAATCTTATGTTTTAGAATTACATGTTACTCTTTTGATCTTATATCTTTCATGACATGATTCCTTTGTATTTATGATTTGTATATCTCATTGTATGATTGAATCATTGATGCAAAGAAGGAAAATGCATTACTACAACAAATAAAATGATTTTGATTAAAAATGTTTTATGAAATCATACTTGAAGAAATAATGTAATGATGATTTGAAATCATGCTTAATGAGTTTATATTTCGAAATTATGGTTGATGATCTTTGGGATGATGAACTTTGCATTTAAACGATGATGCATGTTTTGATTTGGTGTAAAAACATGGGTATGTTTGTAAGAAATCAAATCACTTAAATTGAAACAACTAAAAAGAGAAATGCATTTTTCTTGAAAAATTTTTTTTCTCTATCTTATCGATTTTTCACTAAGAGATTGATGAAGTTATTTATGTCATTTTGAATCTCTTGAAAGTAATTTTGATAATTTGATGATTTGAATTTGAATGAGTTTTATTCAAATCATGATCTTGATTTCTTCGAATTACTTGAGATTTTTTTTGAATCAAGATATCTTCTTTTTACTCTTATGATTTTTCTTGATATTTTATTTAAAGAGGATATTTACTATATGAATCATGAGAATTATTATACATGAATGGAGATCCTTTATGTGTTCTCCCTTGACTCTATTTGCTATAGAAAAATATTTATCTATATCATCGATCTTAAATTCTCGAAATCAAAACTTGATATTTTCTTTATATGAATCAAGATCCCTCACTTTTTATTCTCGAATGATTTCTTACATTTTATTGAAGAGAATATTTATCAAAATGAATCATGAATTTTGATACTCATATGATCTTATCTTTCATGATATGATTGTTATTATACATGATTCCTTGTATTCATGAAGTATATCTCATCACCAAATTTTTCTTGTTATCCTTCATGTGATGATATAAAATTATGTAATACTCATGATATTATGTTGATGCATGCAAATGAGAAGTTATGATCATGCATAGTAGGATGTGATGTAATTTGATAAATTGATACCATCATGATGTGAAATATTTATAATTTGGAATGATGCATGCAATGCTTATGATTTTATTATGATGATGTATATAATGTATTGCATATAATGTGAATCATGATTAAAATTGCTTTGACTTGAATTCCAGGTTTATCTCAATTATGGTATATTGAAATAAGAATGACACTTTATTTTTGTCATAATTTGAAAATTGATGTAAAGGGAGATGAATTACACCATTGTATTATTATTCCCCTCTTTTTTCCAATGACAAAGGGGGAGAAAGAATTTCTAGTGTGCACATCTCAAAAAAAGAAAAATTGCTAGCTTGCACATTTCAAAAGGAAGCAAAAATTGCTAGCTTGTACATCGCAAAGAGAGGCAAAACTTGCTAGCTTGCTCCTCTCAAAAGAGAAGCAAGAAGCGCTATCTTGCACATCTCAAGAGAGGCAATACTCATGATGCATGAATATCTCAAAAATTTGCTAGCTTACATGTTCTAAAATGATGTAAGATTTGCTAGCTTGCATGTTCTAAAATAGTGTAAAACTTGCTAAATTTGCTACCTTGCACTCCTCAAAAGAGAAGAAAGAACTCACTAGCTTGCATGTTCTAAAGTGATCAAAATTTTTGCTAAATTGCTGAGCTTTCATAGTTGCATTTCTCCTTTTTGTTGATAACAAAGGGACAGAAGTCATGATGACAATCATGCATGGAATGATGTACTTGGATATTTTGATTATGCATGAGTCTATGTTACATACAATCAAATGATTAATTGGGTCCTTCAATATTCATGATGCATGCAATGGTAAAATACTTATAATTTTTTGAATTCAAAGATTCTATCAATACTGCATATTGATAGGGGGAGTTTAGTTTAAACTCCGTTATGAATTAGTTGTCATTATCAAAAAGGGGAAGATTGTTGAATCTTAGATTTTGATAATGAAATTAATTGATGTGTTAGTCATCTAATCTACATTTTGAGTAATGCAGGACTAGCTTCGATCAAGGAGAGGCAAATTGATTAAAGCATGAGGAATAGGAGATTGAGCCGGAGTGAACATGTCAGAAGATTGGACGTCGAGCCAGAGGATCGGTCGACGTGTCGACACAAGGCTCATGCCATGAATTCGCATCAGGCCGAAGGATTAGACATTATGCCAAGGAGATCGGAAGTTGCGGGAGTCAACATGCCAATTGGGCAATGCGTTGAAGGAGAGGACGATGCATTGAAGGATTGGACGAGTGCTAGATGAACCAATAACATGTCGGACAAAGGATTCATACTTTGTAATCATTTATCTAAGATCAAAGTAGTTTAGGGGGCTAATTGATTTAGCTTTTGGTGTAATTATGCTAACTCAATTAGGGGCTAATTGGGCCTTAATTAGGACTAATTTGGGCTCATTGGGAGGCCCATTCAATAACCCAAAAGTTGGGTCAAGCAGTGGCACTGCCAGAACAGGCGATGGAACCGCTTGTGAGTTGGAAAACTCGAAAAACCTTGTCTCCGAGGCTGTCAGGCAGTGGTACTACCCAGTGTCAAGCTGCAGGCGGTGGTACCGCCCGTACCTTGAAATCTCGAGGATTTGAATTTTGGGCTCTAAATTTGAATCCATTTGGGGCCTATATATACCCCACTCTTTCATACTTGGTAAAGCAAGAAAGTGAGTTAAAAAGGGGGAAAGAATCCTTAAGTAAAAATTGTAATCTCTTTTGAAGAGCAGAGTCCATTCTTTCTAGTATTTAAAAAGTTCTTCTAGAGGGAGAAGAGAGGTCTAGGTCTAAAAGAGATGTGTAAAGGTTCTCTCTTGAGCTTGTTAAAAGGAAAATAGAGTTGTAAGAAGATGGTTGGCCTTCGCCTATTGAAGGAAGATCGTTAGTGGATGTTGGTGGCATCGACGGAAGAGGAATCGGGAGTGGATGTAGGTCATGACGATCGAACTACTATAAAACTTGGTTTACATTTTTATTCTTGCTATTTACCTTCACTACAAACTGCTTTACTTGCTTTACTTCTACTATGCTTATGAATACGCTTTCAAAGTTAAGTATTTCCTATACGGTCTTTGGCAAAATGTTTTTTATCGAACGAGATTTTCGAACCAACGTGATTTATCTGCTTCACTAATTCACCCCCCCTCTTAGTGCCGACTCGATCCTAACATTAACTATGATAGTGATTAAGGCATAAAGCAAAATGAAGTCCCGGAGTCAAGAACGAGATTTCGTTTGGAGTTCGAGAGTTCATTGGAAGTCCGGACGTTCATCCAAGGTTCTGCTAGAATTGACCAAGAAGTCTAGGAGGTTGCCAAAGAAGCTCGTCGAAACTCACCAAGAAGATTATCGTGAAGTCCAGGAGCTTGCTGGGAGTCCATTGGAACATTGCCGAGAGATCGTCGGAAGTTCACCAGAAGATCGCTAGAAGAAACCTAAACTTACCGAACTTATTTAGCTTATTGTATGCGTTAAAACTTGTAGTTAGCATATAATTGAGTTGGAATTGGGTCAACTCAATTAGGGGCCAATTGGGCTCATGTTTGGGCAGTGTTGAGCCAAGTGAAAGGCCCAAACAATGACCTAATAGGTGGCACAATCGGTGGCTTAATCTACGAGGCACAATCTTTGAGACTATGTCAGGCGGTGGTACTACCCAGACATAGTCTTCTAGGTGATGGTACTGCTAGATTGGGCGGTGGTACCACTTAGTGTCTATGCTGCAAGCGGTGGTACCTCGCAGCACTAGCGATGGTACCGCCAATACCCCGAAAACTAAGGATGAGACACTTTTAGGCTCCAAGTTTGAATCCACTTAAGGCCTATAAATACAACTCTCATCCCTGGTTAACATACACAAGAATTGAGAGAAGAAAGAAACAAAAACGCAATTGTAATCTTGTAAGAACTCCTCCCTAGCTCTAAGTGTTAATCTTGTTTAAGAGAGGAGTGAAGGGGGTTGTAAAGGTTCTCTCCTGAACCTGTCAAACGGAGAATCGAGTTGTAAGGGTCGTTGATCTTCGCCCATTGAATGAAGATCATTAGTGGATGCCAGTGGCCTCGACGGTGTTAGGAAATATTGGGGGGCAACATCACATGCGCAGCGGAAGAACAAAAAAATAAAATCCCCAATTCCCAAAGATACATTTGTCATCGTGCAAAGATTGGTGTGCAAAAATGTTAGGATTAAGAGCGGCACTAAGAGGGGGGGTGAATTAGTGCAGCAGTAAAATCATGTCTTCAAAACATCATTGTTTCGATTAAAACTGATTCCGACGAAAAACCATTTCGTAAAGGTAAAAACTTTGAAAGTGCACGGAAGAGCATAGTGGATGTAAAACAAGTAAGGAGGTTTACAGTTAAAGTAAATTGAACAAATAAAATGCAAATTAGATTTTTATAGTGGTTTGGTTGTCGTGACCTGCATCCACTCCGCCGATTCCTCTTCCGTCGAGGCCACCAGCATCCACTATCGATCTTCCTTTAATAGGCGAAGATCAACCTCTTTCTTACACCCCTCTTCTCCTTTTCATGGGTTTAGGAGTCAACCTTTATAAGCACACACACTCCTCTCTAAACATAATTCTAAGTTTAAGCTAGAGGAGGGATTTCTCAAGTGGTTTCTATAATGTTTTCTCACTTTAAAACTCTCTGTTCTTTTGTTGTTAACCAGGGATGAGAGGGGTATTTATAGGCCTCAAGTTGATTCAAACTTGGAGCCTAAAAACATCTCATCCCCGGTTTCCTAGGTATAGGCGATACCACCACCTATGCTGGGCGGTACCACTGCCAGTGTCAATTTGACACTAACACTGTACTAGGCGATACCATTGCCTGACACTCTACTAGGGGTGGTACCACTGCCCAGACTGGCGGCACCACTGCCTAACACCTTGCCAGGGGTGGTACCACCGCCTGACACAGTCTCGGAGACTGTGCCACGATGGTGCCACTTCTTGGGACACTGTTTAGGCCTCTTATTGGGCCCAACACAATCCTTACATAGGCCCAACTAGCCCCTAATTGGGTTGGCCCAAATCCAAACCCAATTATGTGCTAACTATGAAATCTAAGGCATACTTAAACTAAACAAGTTCGTAAGTCTACGTTTCTTCCGGTGAGCTTTTAGGGATCTTCCAACGAACTTCCGACATACTCTCGGGCAATGTTCTAGCAGACTCCCGGCAAGCTCCTAGACTTCACGACAATCTTCTTGGTGAGTTCTGATGAGCTTCTTTGGTAAGCTCTAGGACTTCTCGGCAAAACTTTCGACGAACGTCCGGACTTCCGACGAACTCTCGAACTCCCAACGAAATCGCGTTCTTGACTCTAGGACTTCATTTTGCTTTATGCCTTGCTATCGTAGTTAATCCTACACATGTAAAAACATATTTTGATCTAGACTATTAATACTAAGTATGAATCATATTGTCCGACATGTCATTGGTCCCTTGACGCTTCGTCCGATTCTTCGGCATATCATCCTCTCTTGCAACCTATTGCCCAATCGGCTAGTTGACTCTGCAACTCCGATATCCTTGGTGCAATATCCACTCTTCTTGGCCCGATGCCTGAATCCATGGCCCGAAGCCTTCTATCGATACGTCGACCGATCCTCCGGCTCGACGTCCAATCTTCTAACATGTTTTCCTCCGGCCCAACTTGATTATTCTTGCTTTAATTGTCTCATCCTGATCGAAGCATCCTACGTCAATCAAAATGCAGATTAAATCATAAACACTCATCAATTTGTTTCATCATCAAAATCCGAGATTCAACAATCTCTCCCTTTTTTATGATAACAACCAATTGATGATGGAGTTAATTTTAACTCCCGGAGTTTAAACAAACTCCCCCTATCAATATGCCATATTGATAGAAACTCTTGGATTAAAAAATTCAAGCAACATGTTATCATAAACTTATGCATAACATCATACTTCTTCCCCTTTGTCATCAACAAAAAGGAGAAGTCCAACTATCAAGGTGTTTAGACATAGGAGTTCAATCGTTGCTTAATAAATCTCAAGTCTAATCATCATGCAAGTTAGCAGAAATTTTGATTTTTGCAAGTTTGTAAATTTTGCTAGATGTGTAAGTTTAGCATTTTTGCTTCTTGAGATAAGCAAGATAACACTTCTTTGTAATGTTCAAGATAGCAAGTTCTACATCATGCAAGCTAGCAA
>LVTN01002229.1:27578-39408 GCA_001649415.1 Musa itinerans
AACTTGTTTAGCATAGAATATGTCTTAGGAATCGTAGTTAGCACGTAATTGGGTTTGGATTTAGGCCAACCCAATTAGGGGCCAGCTAGGCCCATGTAAGGACTATGTTGGGCCCAATGAGAGGCCCAAATAGTGACCCAAGAGGTAGCACCGTCGTGGCACAATCTTCAAGACTATGTCAAGCGGTGGTACTGCCAGTCTGGGCAGTTGTACCACCCTTAGCAAGGTGCCAAGTGGTGGTACCACCCATCACAGCATCCCAGGCGATGGTACCACCCAATACAGTGTCAATGTCAGACTAACACTAGCGGTGGTACCACCCAACGCAAGCGGTGGTACCGCCCGTGCTCGGGAAACTCGGGATGAGATGTTTTTAGGCTCCAAGTTTGAATTAACTTGAAGCCTATAAATACCCCTCTCATCCCTGGTTAAAACACACAAGCACAGAGAGTTTAAAAGTAAAGAAACACTGCTGCAATCTCTTGAGAAATTTTCTCCTCCACTCTAAGTTTAGAATTCTGTAAGAGGAGTATGAGTGCTTGTAAGGGTTGTCTCCTAAACCCATGAAAAGGAGAAGAGGGGTGTAAGAAGGTGGTTGGTCTTTGCCTATTGAAGGAAGACCATTTGTGGATGCCGGTGGCCTCGATGGAAGAGGAATCGGTGGAGTGGATGTAGGTCACGACGACTGAACCAGTATAAAATTGCTGTGCTCTCTGGTTTGCATTTTATTCTTACTATCACCTTACTGCAAACCTCTTTAAGTGCTTACTGCCTTCAATTCATAAACGTATGCTTTCAAGTTAAGTTTCCAAAATCAGCTTTCAACGTAAACGGCTTTTATCGTACGAAAGTTTTTGAAGACGTAACTTTTACCGCTGCACTAATTCACCCCCCCTCTTAGTGCCAACCCTGACTCTTGATCCTAACATATAGTGCTGTTAGACCCATACGGTTTCTATTGAAAAATCTTGGGGGCGATATCTTATGCGCAACAGAAGAAAAAAAAACAAAATCTCTAATTCCCAAAGATATGTTTGTCATCATGCAAAGATTGGTATGCAAAAATCCGCAAAACTTAAAACTGCATATAGAATAGATTGTGTTACCTAGGGAGATCGTATATCCCTGAATCCCTAGAGATCTCTAGGAGAGGGTGAAGGTGGTCAAGTGCCCTCCTCTCTAGCGGTAATCCATACAGCAGGGCTGCGACGATGCTCCTCAAAAACTCTAGGCCTACTTTGAGGTAGAGAGGGAGAGGAGAATAAGAGAGGCAAGCAAAAAGCTCTAGCCTATGAACCACTGAATCCCTCCTATTTATAGAGATCCCCTGTCAACTTAACCCTAATGGACCTGTTATGACTCTAGCTAGGAGAGTCCTAATCGAGAGGGACATTCATGTTAAACCTACCTAAGTCGACCCCTATTAAAGAGGTGAAGAGATCGACTAGGGTTTGGAGGTTATTTCTTAAAGAAGAATTAGGAGTTGTAAAGGAATAGGAGAATTAAGTAGGAGTCCTATTAGGAGTTAGGGTTTAGAAACCCTATAAATAGCCATGTATTCATCCTCTTTTGATAAGCAATAGATGAATCTTTTCTACAGCCTTTGAGTAGTAACTTGGAGGGAGAAACCCCTATGGAGTTCCAAGGAGGCTGATCCCCTAAAGAGATCAACCCCAAGTTTAGAATCTGCAAGAGTTCTAATAGGATCCTCCCCTATTGGATATTGGATCTCCATTCAAACTACCCAAGCCTCTTATATTAGTGGATCTCTATCCAATAATCTCTTATGGGCTTTTATTGGATCTCATCCATAAGATCCAATAATTCAGGAGCTTATTTGATATCTAATAAGATAGGAGCTCCGACGAATATCTCATATCCGAACCTCTACTTATCACAATGCCTACCATATGTGTGTGACACTCTAGGCCCAATATCGAGCTAGTCGTGAGTCATACCTGTCAAAACTCCTTCTCGCTCAATGAATTATTATCTCTATAATAATTCACTCGACTCATCGACTGCTGACGTAATATACCACTACACCGTAGTCCCCAGACGATATAGGAGAATCCAATCCATTGGACCTATCTGTCCTTAGTTACCATGTATCTATAGTCCCTCATCTATCTAATATCCTAGAGACCGTAATCTATCTAATATCCCAGAGACCGTATACCAAGTATGGTGCTATCAGACCCATACGATTTCTTCTCGATTCTCGCTCTAATCGGATTCTTCCGGAGAACTCTTTCTCTCTCAATCCAAATGACCCTAGCTAGGGATTTGTTTGAGCAAGAATACATGAGACATTCCTCTCATAATACCGAGAGTGGATGATCCTCTATCAATACTAAATAGTCCTCATAAGGTTGACTACCACTCCCGAAGACCGACTGTGCTAGATCTGGGACATCCAAACCTATAAGTTTGGCATCAAATAGTAGAGCACTCATATATGACATCCTTGGTGTCTCAAGTCTAAGGACTAGATACACCATTGGGACTACGGAATCGCTATTTGATAATAAGTCATCATCAACCATCCAACATTCCGTAAGCGGATCAATTAGTTAACTCATTCCCCAATGAGCACCTGTATTGTATCCCTAGTATCTCCACACAAGCAACTATGAGACCAACTACATCCATCATATGGATGAGTATCAAACATACCGGTCTGTCCAGTAATCTCGATGTCCCTCTCGAGTAACCTATGATCGAGATTATTTAGGATCTATGTTTAAAGGCGAATTAGTCTCATTATCATGATCTCATCATGATCCGATTCCTATTACACAGATCCAAGGACATCACAATATATATATGCATATATGCAATAGTCAATATAAAGTGATAAAATGCCAAAATATAATAAGCAAAAAGACTGTGTCAAGTCACACGTGCCATCACTCATGTTATTGGCTTGCTGGGCACCTATGACTAGCAGTTTCTACTCGAGTCTTGCTCTAATCGGATTCTCTCGGAGAACTCTTTCTCTCTCAATCCGAATGATTATGGCCAAGGATTTGTCTGAGCAAGAATACATGGAATATTCCTCTCATAACACCTATCACGCCCCCTCGAATTATAAATCAACAATATATTCCAGGATCTAATCACACATTTAAAGACATTGAGAAAACGTTCAAGTCATTCACATTCATAATTCCATAATTCATAAGGCCTGTGCAATTTAAAATCATACCATCATATCACTTAATGATTCATAAAATCCAAAGCCAACTCAACTAAACCATAACCACACCATAAATCCATAGTTGTGGGAATCTATACAATCATAAAACTATCATGTACCACATGATTATATCAATACACAATTTTAAACTTATCATTCCCAAAATCCTAACATGAGAGGTACTATTCAAACATTTACAAAACTCATAAGTTCATATTTACCATAAACATTCCACTAGATACCAAGTGTACTTATACAACAAAACATATCATTCACTAAAAGTTTGCCTAAAGTCTTCTAGCTTTCTACTATCGTGGCTCAATTTAAACATTTTAGTGTGCGACAAGCTATCCTGAAAAATTTATATAGCAACGAGGTGAGCACATAGAGCTCAACAAGCAACTAACAGATCAATGGCAGTAACATCCCTCATTTCTAAATTTTTGTATAAGTTTCTAATTGTAATGTAAGTATCTAATGGCATATGAATCACTTTTAGAGCATATCAATGACGGATGAAACATTTTGGAACATATCAATGGTGGATGAAATGCTTCGAAACATATCAATGACATATGGAATGTTTCGGAAGCATAAGAAGCATTTCAGAACATATCAAAGAACAAGTATGAAACAGAAGCTCAAACGTCGTATTTGACATTGCATACATTTCATTCTTATCTAAAGCACACATAGAAGCATATAACCAAAGCTTTGAATATCATATCAAACAGATAGAAGGTGAAGTGGGATCTCCAGAATCTAGAGCATCGCGGGCTCCAAGCACATACCCTTTACCATTTCTGGCAAAGGTCCAAACAATCCCACAAACACCATAGTACAAAAGGGCATTGTGAATAGTAAGGTTGGTATATATCGGAAACACATGCAAAACAACGGAATGCATGTGCCTATACAAATCATTGCGATGCAAACATGAACTTTATATGATAGCTGTAGGTGTACAAATAATTGTAGGATAAAAGTATATAAGAATTCAAGACAATAATGTAAAGCTCAACTGAAGTAAGAGTTTTTATCGAAATCAATTTCCAAAGAGAAGAAATAAGAAGAGGCAAAATCGACCAAAGCTCGATTCTGGCATAATTTGAGAGGCACATTGTATAAATTATTTGGATAACCAATTATGCTCCAATTTATACAAAATAGGTGTCATTCGAAAGCTGTTCAATATAATTTTAAGTAAATCAAGTTTTGCAAGAATTGAAGTTAATTGCAGGGTGTTATAAATAATTTTGTAGTGAAAGGTCTGAAAACATCAGCTCTGTTTTACTGAATCCACAAGGTCGATGAAAATAGACGTTTCAATTTGCAATTGTACTATAAAAATTTCAAATCAAGTAAGCACAGAAATAATTTGGAGTCTAGTTTCCAATAAATCATACTTTACATGAATCTGAGTATGCAGCAGAATGTTATATGCAGTTAAGCAACAAGAGGTCAGAAATTACAATCCCTGGTTTGCAGAATCTATAGGGTTAATTGAAAAAGAAGTCTTAGTAGGTATTTAAACTCTAAATCATTCAATCTAGGTATCAAAATAAAGTTTTTTGAGTTTATTTTCAAATGGATTAGGCTTTGCCTAAATCATAGTTTAGTACTAAAAGTTAGGTCCGAAACAATGTATAGAGGTCAGATTTTTAAAAAATTACAGATTCATGCCTTTGTATCAAAACGAAAGAAATGTTTGGTTCTTAACTAAAATCTTTCAAAATTTTTAGATTTAAGATGAAATCAAAGATCATGAATTCTGTAGGAAGAGGTTAGAACACTTGCCTTAAACAAATTTGAGTCCCAAAAGTGTGGAATTGATGCAAAACCTCAAGCCAAAGCAAAGCTTTTTCTTCTTCTTATTCTTCTTCTTATTCTTCTATTCCCTTCTCATCTCAAACCAACGTTGGTTGCAAAAACTTAAGTTTTCTTTCTTTAAATCTCTCATCTAATTACTTGGTTTTAGCTAATACAAGGGTTGTAAGGTGTCATCCATGCATGAAAAGGGCTTATGTGTCATCCATAGAACCAACATGGGTGGCACCATACTTAGGTTAGCTAGTGACACATATCCACCATATATTTTTATTTATTTATTTATTTTTTTCTTTAACTTAAATCTGAATCTTTCATAAATCATATCAAATTTCTAATATTTACTCTTAGGTCCTTACATTACAAATAAGCTCTTACAAAATTTTAAAAAATGAGGGATGTTATAACACCGAGAGTAGATGATCTTATATCAACACTCAATAGCCCTCGTAAGGTTGACTACCACTCCCGATGATCGACTGTGCTAGATCTGGGACATCCAAACCTATAAGTCTGGTATCAAAGAGTGGAGCACTCATACATGACATCCTTGGTGCCTCAAGTCTAAGGATCAGATACACCACTAGGACTACGGAATCACTGTCAAACGATAAGGCATCATCAACCTGATAAAACCCTAAGGTTTTATCGTAGAAGAAATGGGAGAAAAGCAAATCGGTCTCATTATCATGATCTCATCACGATCCGATTCTCATTGCATAGATCCAAGAAGATCATAATATATATATATATATATATATATATATATATATATATATATATATATAAAAAAAAAAATAAAAAGATATATATATATATATGTACAATAAGCAATATAAAGTGATAAATGTCAAAATATAATAAGCAAAGAGATTGTGTGTCAAGTCACACGTGCCATCACTCACGTGATTAGCTTGCAGGGCACCTATGACTAGCAGACGGAAGAGGAATCGAGAATGGATGTAGGTCACGACGACCGAACCACTATAAAACTTGGTTTGCATTTCCATTCTTGCAATTTATCTTTATTGCAAACTGCCTTACTTGCTTACTACTTTCACTACCCTTACGAACGAGATTTGAAGTTATCTTTCCAATATTAGTTTTATCGAACGAAGAATTTTTCAAACCAGTGATTTTATCCGCTGCACTAATTCATCCTAGCAACTTTCTCTTTAAATGCCAAGGCTATGAATGCCTTGTTTTGTACTTTAGATAAAAATGAGTTCAATCGAGTGTCTATTTGTAAAACGGCTTTTGATATTTGGTACATACTTGAAATCACTCACGAAGGCATGAATAGAGTTAAAAAGTCAAAAGTCAATCTTTTAATGCATGATTTTGAACTATTTTAAATAAAGATAAGTGAAACCATTGTTGACATGTACACCCATTTTACGGATGTCATCAATGGCTTAAAAGCTCTTGGCAAATATTTTTCGAATCTTGAACTTGTTAATAAAGTTTTATGATTTCTTTCTAAAAATTGGGATCCGAAATTAATGGTCATTCAAGAGGTTAAGGATTTGAATACTTTCCCTCTCGAAGAACTTATCAGGACTTTGAAGACCTACGAAATGACTTATGTGACACATGACAAACTTGAGAATAACCTTCCAAATAATATGAAGGATTTTGCATTTAGAATAAAAGAAGACCATTCGAGCGAAAGCTTAAGTGATGATGAACTTGAACTTCTAACAATAAAGCTTAAAAAGTTCTTAAAACAAGAATAAAAGAATAAAAACAAACTTAAAAAGAACACAACTACTTACTATGAATAAAAGAAGCCGGGTCACTCCAAAAATGACTATATAAAACTAAAAAAGAAGTTATCAAGGGACGAATTGAGCGCATCCGAAGATGAGGAGCAAACCAACAAAGACAAGATGGCTATTCACAATCAAGTATATAACTCACCCGAAATGTATTTACCTTATTTTGAAATAACTTGATGCTTTTTATGAGTTATTTTTAAATTTAGAAATAAATACAAAAAATATCATACTTCTTTTTATTTTACAAGAAAAAATTTAAAGCATGACAATTGCATGATGAGTTAGATTCACTTAATTGAAAATGATCAATTTGTAAATTTAAGTTATGATGATTTGAATTTATAAATCATTTTACTTTATGTCAAAAATGATTTTCAAAATGATTTTGATTAAAAATGCTTTATGATTAATGAAATCATGCTTGATGATTTAAAGATTTAATTATGCATGATGATTTGAAGTAATGATGATTTTTGTGATTTATGGCCTTTGTATGAAAGACTAGAGCATGAAATCAATAACAAAATTTGGAACTAAAAGAACTTTAGCTAATTTTTTTATAGGAATCTCTATCTACGTTGCTTTCATTGAATTTTTTGAAAAATGATTTTGATGATGATTTTGGATTTCTTTTCATATGATTCATTTTAATAATGAGATGATATATTCAATCGAATCATTTATTGATGTTTATGACTTGAGATGCATTTTATAAGAAATGTTTTTCTTGATTCTCATATGATTCACTCTTTTAAGAGAACATTCATCCAAACAAATCATGATTTGTCCTAATGAAGAGATTTTTTCTTTCTATGATTCAAACGAATCTTGATTCTTTCATTTGATGAATTGAGATTTATGATGAGTTAGAATTTTTCATACTTCATTCTCCTACGATTCTTTTTGCTATTCACTAAAAAGGAGACTTATCCTAATAAACCATGATATGCTACTTGACAACTTGATAATTTATGACTTGGGTCTTGTTATGTATTATTCCCCTCTTCTTCTTTCGTATTTACAATGACAAAGGAGAGAAAGAAAATCACTTAAATTTCAAGAGATCGATAAATCTCTTTATTTCATTTTGAATCTCTTGAAAGTGACTTTGTTAATTTGACAAATTGAATGAGTTGAAAATAATGATGAATGTTTTGAAAATAAATGTTTGTATCATGTTTGATGATTTTACATTTTGAAATAATGCATGGTAAGTTGAAATGATGATGGTTTAAAAATATTTATTCAAATACATAATTCGACAATCTTTTTGTCAAATGAATCATGATTTTTCTTATAAATTCTTGGAATTATAATATGAGATTTTTTTTTATCAATCAAGATCATTTACTATGATTCTTCTTTTCGCTATTTGGTTTACAACTTGTATTCATGAAGTATATATCTCATCACCTAATTAATTTTTCTTGATATTCTTCATGTGATGATATGAAATTATGCATGAAATACTCATAATTTTATGTTGATGCATACAAATGAGAAGTTATGATCATGCATGGTAGGATGTAATGTAATTTGACATTTTGATACCATCATGATTTGAAATATTTATGATTTGGAATGTGTTGAATCTCGGATTTTGATGATGAAGTCAATTGTAATTTATTTGATCTAACCTATATGTCGAGAAAAGTGTGGAAGATTAACTACGATAGTAGTAAGACATAAAGCATGTGTTGTGCCGGAGTCAAGATCGAGATCTCATTGGGAGTTCGAGAGTTCGACGAAAGTCCGGACGTTCGTCGGAAGTTCTGCCAAAACCAACCGAGAAGTTCAGGAGCTTGCCAAAGAAGATTGTTGGAACTCGCCAAGAAGATCGTTGTAAAGTCCAGGAGCTTGCCGGGAGTCTGCCGGAATATTGCTGAGAGTTCGTCGGATGTTTGCCGGAAGTATGTCGGAAGCTCACCGGAAGATCAATTGACACACCTGAATAAGAAGCACTGCAAATTATGTCTTAATTATCGTAGTTAGAGCATAAATTAAGTTAGGATTGAGAGATAATCCCACTAACTGAATTAGGGGCCAATTGGGCCCTTAATAGGGCTGAATTGGGCCAAAGTAAGCTGCCAATTCAGCCCCTGAATTCTTGGCCGACGGTGGCACCGCCTGGAAGACAGTGCCCCTGGATTTCTAGGCGGTGGTACCATCGGCAGCAATGTTGCCAGCAGTGGTACCACCCCTATTCAGCGGTGGCACCGCCCAATGTTAGATCAGCGGTGGTAGTACCGCCCAATAACGACGGTGGTACTGCTAGTACCCCGGATTCCAGGAATGTGACACTTTTTTCTCTAATTTTGAAGCCATTGGGGCCTATAAAAACCCCACCCTTTTCTGCATGAAAGGGTACGAAAGTATTGGCTTAATCTTAAAGTGTTGAGTCATAAAAGTGTTGTAAAAGTTAAAGTTCTTCTCCTTCATCTCTTAGCCTTGTAACCATCCAAGAAAGAGGAGTGAGACTTATAAGGGTTGTCTCCTAAACCCGGGAAAAGGAGAAAGTGTTGTAAAGAGGTGTTCGGTCTTCACCTATTGAAGGAAGGCCTTTAGTGGATGCTGGTGACCTCGTCGGAGGAGGAATCTGAAAGTGGATGTAGGTCACCTTGACCAAACTACTCTAAATTCCGGTTTGTTTTTCATTTGTACAATTTACTTTACTGCAAACCTCCTTAATCTTCTCTTGCACTTTTACGAAAGCTTTTAAGTTCAACTTCTCTCTGAAACTGATTGAATCGAAACCATTTTCGTCGGAATCATTTTTAAACGAAACGAACAATTTTCTGAAATCGCGAAAGTTTTTCGCTGCACTAATTCACCCCCCCTCTTAGTGCCACTCTTGATCCTAACAATTAGTATCGGAGAAAAGTTCACTCTCATTTAGTTTTAAACCCAAGAGAAATGGCATTTGTCGGCAACCTAGAGGGAAATTCAATTACACGTTCGCCCATGTTCAATGGGACGGATTACACATATTAGAAGACTAGAATGAGGATCTTCCTAATTTCAATGGATTTTAAATTATGGAATATTATAGAAAATGGGTTTTAAAAGTCTTCTCTTCTAATGAACGATTGGAATGAGTTGGAGAAGAAGACTTTCGCTTTAAATGCAAAGGCTATGATTTTAATGTCTTGTTTTGTGCATTAGATAAAAATGAGTTTAATTGAGTATCAATTTGTGAAATGGCTTTTGACATTTGGCACACACTCGAAATGACTCATGAAGGCACTAGTAGAGTGAAGGAGCCAAAAATTAATCTTTTAGTGCATTCTTATGAATTGTTTTGAATGAAACCGAGTGAGACTATTGGAGACATATACACCTAATTTACGGATGTCGTCAATGGTCTAAAAGGACTTGGTTAAAGTTTCTCGGATTTTGAACTTATTAATAAGATTTTAAATCCCTTTCAAAATGTTGGGATCCTAAAGTAACGGTCATTCAAGAGGCCAAAAATCTAAATAATTTTCCTCTTAAAGAACTAATTGGGTCACTAATGACCTATGAAATGACTTGTAAAGCTCATGAAGAGCTTGAGGACACTCTTCCAAAGAATAGGAAGGATATGGCACTAAAAACTCAAGAAGACCACTTGAAAGAAAACTCAAGTGATGAGGACCTTGATGAAGAATTGGCACTCTTAACAAGGAAATTCAAAAAAATCATTAAAAGGAACAAATTTAAAAATGACACCAAAAATAAATTTGAACCCAAGAAAGATCAATTAATTTGCTACGAATGCAAGAAGCTAGGACACTTCAAGAGTGAATGTCCCCAAGCAAAGAGAAGGCAACCAAAGAAGAAGGCTCTTAAAGCAACATGGGATGATTCAAGTGCATCCGAAGAAGAGGAGCCTACCATCACCGAGCAAGTTGCTCACTATGCGCTAATGGCTATTGGAGATGAGGTAACAAGTTCATTAGACGCAAATTTAACTTTCAATGAGCTTTCAAGTGCTTTTCATGAATTGTTTGATGAATATAGAATCTTGAGTAAAAAGTATAACTCTTTAAAAAAGGAACATGTTTCTCTTATTAGCGACTTTGAAAGAGTAAAGATTGAGCATGAAAATAGCTTAGCTTCCTGCACAAAATGCCATGAACTAGAAATACTTCAAAAGGAAAACTTGTTACTCAAAGAAACCTTGAAGACATTTGAGGTTGGTAGCAAATCTTTGAACATGATCCTTGCCAACAAGGGTCACATTTATAGAAAAGGCGGAATCGGATTTGTGAGTAGCTCTCACCAAAATCCAACCACCTTTATTAAAGGCCCTACTTTGCATATTTCACCCCGAAAGAAATGCAACTTTTGTTGCAAATTTGGGCATGTAGTTTATCATTATCCATTCAAGAAATGTAGTCTACATAAATTGATTTAGGTTCCCAAAAGAACCTCAAATGACTCAATACAACATGATAAGCTATGTAGATCGATTTTTGAGCCACCTAAGGTCAAATGAGTACCTAAAAATCATCATTTTTTGTAGAAAAATATACCATCACAAGCTAGGAGTAAGAGATAGTACCTTGATAGTGGATGCTCAAGGCATATGACCGGAGATCCATATCAATTTTCTAAGCTCACTAGCATAGAAGAAGGATATGTCACCTTCGGAGACAACAACAAAGGGTAAAATCATTGGCAAAGGAACCACAGGTAACAAATCCAACTTCTTTATTGAAGATGTGTTGTTAGTTGATGGCTTAAAGCATAACCTCTTGAGCATTAGTCAATTGTGCAATAAAGGATATATTGTTAAATTTGAATCTAATGTTTGCATTATTGAAAAACCATACAAAAACACATCTATGATTGCACTAAAACAAAATAACGTATACACTAGTGACATTAATTATCTTTACAATGAAATGTGTTTTTCAGTTTTGAATGACGATACTTGGCTTTGGCATAGGAGATTGGGTCATGCTAGCATGAAACTAATCACCCAAATTTTATCTAAAGAACTTGTAAGAGGAATTCCTCATATCAAGTTCGTCAAAGATAATGT
>LVTN01002230.1:0-26831 GCA_001649415.1 Musa itinerans
AGAGAGTTAGGGATGTTAAATTGTCTGAATGTATGAATTTGATGTATATCTTTTCCAAAATTTCTTGTTTTTCTTAAAGCTTTCATGAAATTATTTCATTTCGTAAATAAGGCTTTCATGAAATCCGACATTAAATTTATTTGATGCAAATGATTTTTGATACACTTAGTCCCTTTAGGAGTTGAGGTTTAGAAGCTCTATAAATAGTCATGTATTCATCCTCTTTCGAAGAGGAATAAATAAATCTTTTTAGTAGCCTTTGAGCAGCAACATGGAGGAAGGATCCCTTATAGAGTTCCAAGGAGGCCGATCCCCTAAAGAGATCAACCCCAAGCTTAGAATCCGTAAGGGTTCTAACACTTGGTATCAGAGCAACGTTCTTGGCATCTCGCTACCCTTCCACAGCCATCTATCAGCCCACCACAACCGCCCAAAGCAATTCTCACAATTGCTTAAAAGATCGTCACCGGATTCCACCGTCATCTCCACCACCGCAGATCATCCTTTGATCTCCCAATGAATTGCAACAGATTCTGGTTTCCTACCTTACTACTGCTGCAATTTAGTTATCCTTATTCAAAAATTAAAAAAAAAAGTTGTTCCTATATTGCTGCATAAACTTTTCATCGCAAAGTTTTCATCTCTATGACGAAAGATGCACTACAGAATTCCAACCGCATAGCACAGTTTGTTTGATCTTGCTACTACATTTTTTTTATCCAACTTTACAGCTTTGACACTTCCTAACAGCGGATTTCCCTTTGGTTTCACAAAAAAAAGTTCTCAATATAAACCATTGACCTTTTATGTCCAAACTGCTACACTTTAGATGTAGAAACCTATTGCAATACCTTTCCGTGATCCTCAATTTTTTCGAACCTTCTATCACCCCATGCCATTAACCCATCAGCAGAAAAAAGACAAGAACATCTTTGATCTACAGGCATATGCTATGGCTTCTCAAGAACCAATTGATGCCAAATTTGAAGCATTGGAATCTCGGATTGAATCGTGGCTTGAATCGCGCTTGGAGGACAAATTACGCGCTTTGTTTGTAGAATTCAGAATTGGACAACCGCCAAGTTCAACCAAATTTCAGTGAGGAGAGAGTTCAGAGAGGCCTCCAGAGAAGGAGGGACAGCCCTCGGACATGCTTTAGCCATGCCTGAGGGTGGACTTCCCACGATGGGAAGGAGACCTGGCGGGGTGGATTTCGTGTGCCAAACGTTACTTTCGCTACTATCGAATGTCGGATGATGCTATTGTGGAAATTGCTATCATCCACCATGAAGGAGATGCTATTTAATGTTACAATTGGCTAGAATACAATCATGGGGCTCCGACGTAGAATCAATTTAAGAACAAACTGCTAAATCATTTCGGACCTACGGAGTATAAAAATATCGATGACCAACTTGCAAAGATTTAATAAATCTCTATGATTCAAGAGTACCAAACTAGGTTTGAGAAGCTATTCTACCTTTCTCATGATTGGACTGACTGTCAATTGTTAGGACTCAAGCCAGAGATAAAAGGGGAGGTTAAGGCGCGGCAGCCCCGTACCATGACAGCTGTGATTTCTTTCGCCCGAATACAAGAAGAACGGCTTAACCAAGATGCTCGGAGGATGAGATTCTCTCCTAGGCCCATGGAAATAAACCTCCTTCTGCTTCTAGCTATCCTTCGTTACCAAAAAAATTGACAAGAGAAGAACTACGTGACCGATCAGCAAAGGGTCTTTGTTGGCATTGCGACAAGCCGTGGAACCGCGATCATCGCTGCAAAAGGGGCCACCTCCTACTAATTGAACCTCTTGAAGACATAGAGGAGGAGGTCTAGGAATATGAGGAAGAGATCATGGATGAAGAACAGCAGCCGGTTGATATTACGATGCATGCCCTTGCTGGTTACGCAAACCCGCAAACAATGAAAGTGGAAGGATTTCTGAAGCAACAACCTATCACTGTTCTTATTGACACCAGGAGCACTAATAATTTTATGAATAGCAAGGTTGCTATCCGGATGGCCTTACCTATCGAGAATTGTAGTAGGTTTAACATTAAGATCACCGACGAATGAATTTTGAAGTGTGATCATAGGTGCTAGTGGGTGAAACTATTGCTGCAAGACCAAGAGATAATTGAATATTTCTTCCTCCTCCCTCTTGATGATTATGAGGCCATGCTCAGCATTGAATGATTGATGATATTAGGTGATGTTTCCTGAAACTTTATGAAACTAATTATGAAATTTTACAGTAAGGGGAAACAAGTGATATTGCACGGGAAACGTGGGGGCAACGTAACAATGATTTGCATACAACGAATCGAGAAGGCTTTGCACAAAGAATGCAGCAGGTTTTTGATACAACTTGAGCAACAAACTAAGGGAGAGCTAACAGAATTTGAAGATCTAAATCTACTTCCTTTGCTTGCTGAATTTTCAGATATATTTGACGAACCACGCAACCTACCTCCTACCTATCGGCATGATCATTATATACCGATTCTTCCGGGCAAATCTCTAGCAAATACTCAGCCATATCGGTATCCTCATCTCTAGAAGGATGAAATAGAAAGGATTGTAAAAGAGATGCTCAAAATAGGAGTTATTTGGCCAAGTTGTATCCCATACTCTTCACCGGTGCTCCTCGTACGAAAGAAGGACGGAACATAGCGAATATGCATTGATTACCAAGCTCTCAACGGTAAAACCGTCAAGGATAAATATCTTATTCCAGTAGTAGATGAATTACTTGATGTATTAAAGGGAGAATGAGTCTTCACAAAGCTAGACCTTCCATCCAAGTATCATCAAATACGAGTGTGCGAAGAAGACATACCGAAAACCGTCTTTCGAACATACAACGACCACTACGAATTTTGGTAATGCCCTTTGGTCTCACCAATGCTCCCTCCACCTTCCAAAGCCTTATAAATGATATTTTCTAGAATTATCTTTGTAAGTTTGTGCTGGTTTTCTTCGACAATATCCTTATTTACAGCCCTTCTCTTGAAAGTCATTTTCAATACTTACGACTTGTTTGGACGATTTTGCGAGAACATGTTCTTTTGTCAAAAAATCAAAGTACAATTTTCTTCAACAGAAGGTGGAATATCTTGAGCATATCATATCAGACGAAGGTGTGGTGGTGGACCCCTCCAAAATTGAAGCAATGCAGAACTGGCCAACCCCGAGGAATATAAAATCGCTACGTGGCTTTCTCGGTTTAATAGGCTACTACCGCATGTTCGTGAAAAATTATGGAAAGATCAGTGCACCCCTTACTTCCTTACTAAAAAAAGATGCTTTACAATAGTCAGACAAAGGCACCACCGCCTTCGACGAACTTAAAGCCGTAATGATGACAACGCCCGTACTAGCGCTACCCGACTTCAGCAAGACTTTTGTTATTGAAGCCAATGCTTTCGGAGTTGGAATTGGTGCTGTACTAATGCAAGATGGCCACCCCTCACTTATACCAGTAAGGCATTATCTCCTTCCCATCTCAGGATGACTATTTATGACAAGGAGATGCTCGCAATTATGCATGCGATGACCAAATGGAGACCGTACTTGATCGGGTGACGCTTTCAAATCAAGACCGACCATAAAAGCCTAAAATATTTCTTAGATTAGAAGATATCTTCCCTTGAGTAGCAAAAATGGGTAACAAAGCTTCTTGGATATGATTATGAAATAACTTACAAAAAGGAGAAAGAGAATGTTGTTGCAGATGCGCTTTCGTGGCTACCCGAGCAAACTAAATTTTCGGCCATTTCACTTTCAACAACGACTTCCTTAAGGATATTAAGAGGGAATGATAGGAAGATCTAGAAACTAAAAAGATCATAAAAAAATTGGAGGAAATACCAAGCTCCGTGGCTCGTTACAATTGGGACTCAAAAGAATTGTGTTATAAGGAACGCATTGTGCTTGTGCCAAATTCTACTTGCATAAAGACCATCCTTCAAGAGATGCATTCCACACCTGCGGCTAAGCACTCTGGGTTTGTTAGAACCTATAAGAGAATTAAACAAATTTTTTATTGGGTAGGGATGAAAAATATTATTGCTAAATTTGTGGCACAATGTGATGTATGTCAACGACATAAAGGCGAGACAGTGGCAAGTCCCGGAAAGCTGCGACCTATACCTGTCCTGGACTCAATATGGACTAATATATCAATGGACTTTATTGAAGGGCTTCCCTAATCACAAGGAAAAGGTACAATTCTTGTTATGGTTGATTGCCTTATAAAGTATGCTCACTTTTGCGCTGTTCGTAATCCCTACACTGCTTTTAGTATTGCTCGAATCTTTATGGAGAATATTATAAAATTGCATGGGATGCTGAGATCTATTGTAAGTGATTGTGAAAGGGTCTTCACGAGTAGATTTTGGATAGAGTTATTCCATATGCAGGGCACTAAATTGAAAATGAGTACGACATATCACCCATAAACCGACAGCCAGACTAAAGTGGTGAATAGGTGCTTGGAGACATACCTCAGATGCTTCACAAGTGATCGACCAAAAGAGTGGATAAAATAGCTTCCCTGGGCCGAGTGGTGGTATAATACAACTTATCATTCATCCACAAAATGTACTCCCTATGAGGTTATGTATGACCGACCTCCCCTTGTGATCTCAAAATATGTGTTAGGCACCTCTAAAGTAGAACAAGTAGACAAGGAACTACAAGACAGAGATAAAATGCTAAAGTTGCTAAAAGATAATCTCATTGTAGCTTAAGCAAGGATGAAATAGCAATATGATCAACACAAAGGCAAAAGAGAATTTTTAGTAGGAGATTGGGTCTTCCTACGACTCCAACCATACAAGCAAACGTCAATTCAGACTAGAGCATCTATGAAGCTTTCACCTTGGTTCTATGGACCCTACCAAATTTTGGAGTGCATCGGAGCGGTAGCATACAGAGTGGACTTACCTGTTAGCTCCCGAATCCGTCCAGTCTTCCATGTGTCGTGTTTAAAGCTCAAGTTGGGACAAAATGAGACAACCCAAAGCCATCTACCAAATATGACTACCCAAGGAGAACTCCAAACCCAACTGAGTGCCATTATTGATCGACGGGTCGTGACTCGACGACGACAACCCACTACTAAAGTGCTAATACAGTGGGCAAACCTATCAGCAGAGGATGCCACTTGGGAGAAATATGATGACTTGAAAATTAAATTCCCATAATTCATGGATCGTTAGCCTCGAGGATAAAGCTAATTTGAAGAGTACGGATTTGTTAGGACTTTAGCTAGGAGAGTCTAAATTGAGTTTCATTGACAGGGGCATTCATGTAAAATCTACCTAGCCGATACCTATTAAAGAGGTGAAGAGGTCGGCTAAGGTTAGGATTAGTTTGGAGGTTGCCTCTTAGAGAAGTATTAGGGGTTGGTTAGAAGTATGAGTCTTGAGTAGGAGTCCTATTAGGAGTTGGTTAGAAGTAGGAGTCTTGAGTAGGAATCCTATTAGGAGTTGGGGTTTATAAGTCCTATAAATAGTCATGTATTCATCCTCTTTTGGAGAGGAATAGATGAATCTTTTTAGCAGCCTTTGAGCAGCAACTTGGAGGAATGAACTCCTATAGAGTTCTAAGGAGGCCAATCCCCTAAAGAGATCAACCCCAAGCTTAGAATCCGCAAGGGTTCTAACATGGTACCATCGCTTAATAGGGTGGTACTATCGCTTAGTAGGTAATAACTATTGACGGTACCACCACTCAGTCTGGGCGGTACCACCGCCCAAACCACCTGGGAGACCATTCCGTAGGTGGTTCTATCGCCCCAGTCTAGCGATGCCACTACCAAATAGGGTCCAACAACCTGGTTGGGCCTTGAATCTGGCCCAAACCAGTCCAATTATGAGCCTAGTTGGCCCCTAACTAAGTTAGTGGGATTACCTCCCAAACCTAACCCTAATTACATGCTAACTATGACTCTTAAGGCATACACTAAGGAAAACAAATCCGGTTAGTTTAAGTTTCTTCCAACGAGCTTTCGTCGATCTTCCGATGAACTTCCGATGATCTCTCGGCAATGTTCCAGTGGACTCTCGACAAGCTCCTAGACTTCACGATGATCTTCTTGGCAAGTTTCAACAAGCTTCTTTGGCAAGCTCCTAGACTTCTTGGTCAATTCCAGCAGAACTTCCGACGAACGTCCGGACTTCCGACGAACTCTCGAACTCCCAACGAAATCTTGATCTTTACTCCTGTACTTCATTTTGCTTTATGCCTTATTTGCTATCGTAGTTAATCCAACACACTTTTCTCAACATATAGATTTGATCAAATAATTTACCAATTGATTTTATTATCAAAATCTGATATTCAATAATCTCCCCCTTTTTTATGATGACAATCAATTGATAACGAAGTTAACCTTAACTCCCCCTATCTATATGCCATACTTGAGAAAAGACACTCTTGAATTTAAGGCCTTTGAATTCAAGCATCAAACTGATAAGTTATATTCATTTAAACTTATCAACATGCATATCATGATACTTATCATTATTTACTAATTTAAAATATAATACCACGTATTTATCAATAAAAATGATGTCAAGGCATGACATCCATTTTTAAGTCCAATGATGATAGTGTTAGGATCAAGAGTGACACTAAAAAGAGGGGGGGGGTGAATTAATGCAATGATAAAAGCATTGATTTTGAAAAATATTTGTTTCGATTCAATCCATTTCGTAAAGATATTGAACGTGAAAGCTTTAGTAAGAGTGCAAAGAGGAGGTTAAGGAAGTTTGCAATAATGTAAATTGCACAAATAGAAAAGCAAACCAGAATTTAGAGTGGTTCGGTCGTTGTGACCTACATCCACTTTCGATTCCTCCTTTGTCGAGGTTACCGATGTCTACTAATGGTCTTCCTTCAATAGGTGAAGACCAACCATCTTTTACAACTCTTTCTCCTTTTCACGGGTTTAGGAGAGAACCCTTATAAGCCTCACACCTCTCTTGAATAATCTCAATACTTAGAAAGGGAGGAGGAGGACTCTAGTACTTTTACAACACTTAAACACTCCAAAGATTCAAATCCTTTCATACCCTTTCATGCAGAAAAGGATAGGGGTATTTATAGGCCCCAATGGCTTCAAAATTAGAGCAAAAAAGTGTCACATCCCCGGATTTTGGGGTATTGGCGGTACCACTGCCTAACACCTGACACTGGGTGGTACCATTGCCCAGACCACCTGGGAGACTGGGTCACCAGATGGTGCTATCGCCAGCCATGTTTTCAGGTGCTGAATGGGCTGTTCAATCTGGCCCAATTCAACCCTGTTAAAGGCCGAGTTGGCCCCTAACTAAGTTAGTGAGATTACCTCCCAATCCTAACTTAATTTATGGTCTAACTATAATAATTAAGACATTTGACAAAGAATTCTTGTTCTAGTACATTAATTATTCTTCCGGTGATCTTTCGGCGAACTTCCGACGATCTCTCGACAATGTTCCAATGGACTCCTAGCAAGCTCCTGGACTTTACGATGATCTTCTTGGCGAGTTCCGATGAGCTTCTTTGGCAAGCTTCTGGACTTTTCGATCAATTCCAGCAAAACCATCGATGAACGTCCGAACTTCCGATGAACTCTCGAACTCCCAACGAAGTCTCGATCATGACTCCGACACAACACTTGCTTTATGTCTTACTGCTATCGTAGTTAATCATGCACACTTTTCTCAACATATAAATTAGATCAAACAATTTCCCAATTGATTTCATCATCAAAATCCAAGATTCAACAATCTCCCCCTTTTTGATGATAATAATTAATTGATGATGGAGTTAACCTTAACTCCCCTTATCTATATGCCATACTTGAGAAAATACATTCTTGAATTCAAGGCCTTTAAATTCAAGTATCAAACTGATAAGTTAAGTTCATTTAAGCTTAACAATATGCACATCATGATACTTATCATGATTTACCAATTCTAAATACGATACCACGTATTTGTCAAAATGATATCAAGGCATGACATCCATTTTCAAGTCCAATGATAATCAATCATCATTTACGAATTTCAAATATGAAATTTAACAAGATGACAATTCTTGATAAAAGATAACAATTCATCAATCCATGGCAAGATATCAATTGTAAATAGCAAGTTGAGCTTATGATATCTTAACTTAATGAAAGACATTTATCAAGCATTCATGAGACATTTATCAAGCTTCCACGATGCAATACATTTTACATATTTATCAAGCATTCATGAGACATTTATCAAGCATCTACAATACAATACATTTTACATATTTATCAAGCATTCATGAGACATTTATCAAGCATCTACAATACAATACATTTTACATATTTATCAAGCATTCATGAGACATTTATCAAGCAATTCAAAGCATCACAATTAAGATCATCATCAAAATTATTTTTCTTAACTCTAAAAACTTTATTAAAAATAACATGAATAGATTCTTCTATAACCAAAGTTCTTTTGTTAAAGATACGAAAGGCCTTAGAAATAGAAGAATAGCCAAGAAAAATCCCTTCATCAAATTTTGTATCAAACTTTCCTAAGGCATCTTTTTCATTCAAGATAAAATATTTACATCCGAAAACTTTAAAATATGAAACGTTGGGTTTTTTGTTGTTCCGTAGCTCACAAGGAGTTTTGAAAAGTAATGGTCTTACTAGAACCCTATTCATAACATAGCATATCATAGTTACGGCATCGACCCAAAAATATTTGGGTAGGCTATGTTCGTTTAATATGGTTCTTGCCATTTCTTGTAAGTTTCTATTTTTTCTTTCTACTACTCCATTTTGTTGAGGATTTCTTGGAGTAGAGAAATTGTGGTTATATCCATTAGATTCACAAAAATCTTGAAAATCATGGTTTTGAAATTTATCACCATGATCACTTCGAATTGATGAAATCATAAAACCCTTTTTATTTTGAACAAGTTTACAAAACTTAGAAAAATACCTAAAGCAATCGCTTTTGTGTGCCAAGAAAAAAGTCCAAGTGTATCTATTATAATCATCCATGATGACAAAGGTGTATTTGCTATCTCCTAGGCTTGATGTAGCAATTGATCTGAATAAATCCATATGGATTAATTACAATGGTCTAGAGGTGCTTATTTGGTTCTTTAGTTTGAAACTACATTTTATTTATTTTCCTAGTTGACATGCATCACACACATTATCTTTAACGAACTTAATGTGAGGAATTCCTCTTACAAGTTCTTAAGATGAGATTTGAGAGATTAGTTTCATGCTAGCATGACCTAATCTCCTATGTCAAAGGCAAGCATCGTCATTCAAAATTGAAAAACATATTTCATTACAAAGATCATCAATGTCGATAGTGTATACATTATTTTATTTTAGAGCAATCATAGATGTATTTTTGTGTTGTTTTTCAATAATGCAAGCATTGGATTCAAATCTAATGATGTATCATTTATCACACAATTGATTAATGCTCAAAAGGTTATGCTTTAAGCCATCAACCAATAACACATCTTCAATAAAGAAGTTGGATTTATTACCTATGATTCCTTTGCCAATGATTTTACCCTTGTTGTTGTCTCCGAAGGTGATATATCCTTCATCTAGGCTAGTGAGCTTAGAGAATTGAGATTGATCTTTGGTCATTTGCCTTGAACATCTACTATCAAGGTACCATTTCTTGCTCCTAGCTTGTGATGGTAAATATTTCTCCAAAAAAGGGTGATTTTTTGGTACCCATTTGACCTTAGGTGCCTCAAAAATTGATCTACACAACTTATCATGTTGCATTGAGTCATTTGAGGTTCCTTTGGGAACCCAAATCAATTTATGTGGACTATATCTCTTAAATGGACATTTGTACACAACATGTCCAAATTTGCAACAAAAGTTACATTTGTTTCGGGGTGAAACATGCAAGGTAGGGCCTTTAACAAAGGTGGTTGGATTTTGGTGAGAGCTACTCATATATCTGATTCTACTTCTTTTATGAACGTGACCCTTATTAGCAAGGATCATGTTCAAGGACTTGCTACCAACCTCAAATTTTTCTACAGTTTCTTTGAGTAGCAAGTTTTCCTTTCTAAGCATTTCTAATTGATTGCATTTTGTGCAAGGAGCTAAACTATTATCATACTTAATTTATAGTCTATCAAAATCACTAATAAGAGAAGCATGCTCCTTTTTTAACAATTTATATTTTTTACTAACTAATTTACATTCATCGAATAAATCATGAAAAGCACTTAGTAATTCATCAAAAGATAAATTTGCATCTAATAAACTGCTTACCATATCTCCAATAGCCATTAGTGCATAGTGAGCAACTTGCTCAGTGCTGGTTTGCTCCTCTTCTACATATGCACTTGAGTCGTCCCACGTTGCTTTAAGAGCCTTCTTCTTTTTTGGTTGTTTCTTCTTTGCTTAGGGATATTCACTTTTAAAATGTCATGGCTTCTTGCATTCGTAGCATATGACTTGTTCTTTCTTGGGTTCAAATTTATTTTTAGTATCATTTATAAATTTATTCCTTTTTATGAATTTTTTAAACTTTCTTGTCAAAAGTGCCAAGTCATCATCATAGTCCTTATCACTTGAATTTTCTTTCAAGCAGTCTTCTTGAGTTCTTAGTATCATATCCTTTCTGTTCTTTGGAAGGTTGTTCTCAAGCTCTTCATGAGCATTACAAGTCATCTCATAGGTCATTAGTGACCCAATTAGTTCTTTGAGAGGAAAGTTATTTAAATCCTTAGCCTCTTGAATGACCGTTACTTTAGGATCCCAACTCTTTGGAATGAATCTTAAGATTTTATTAACAAGTTCAAAATCCGAGAAACTTTTACGAAGTCGTTTTAGACCATTGATGACATCCATAAATCGGGTGTACATGTCTCCAATGGTCTCACTCGGTTTCATCCGAAACAACTCATAAGTATGGACTAAAAGATTAATTTTTTACTCCTTTACTCTACTAGTGCCTTCATGAGTCACTTCGAGTGTGTGCCAAATATTAAAAGTCGTTTCACAAATGGACACTCGATTGAACTCGTTTTTATCCAAAGCACAAAATAAGGCATTCATAGCCTTGGCGTTTAAAGCAAAAGTCTTCTTCTCCTACTCATTCCAATCATTAATTGGAAGAGAAGACTTTTGAAAGCCATTTTCTACAATGTTTCATAATTCAAAATCCATAGATATTAGAAAAATCATCATTCTAGTCTTCCAATAGGTGTAATTCATCCCATTGAACATAGGCGGACGTGTAATTTAATGACCCTCTTGGTTGCCAGTAAATGTCATCTCTCTTAGGTTTCAAACCAAATAAGAGTGACCTTGCTCTGATACCAATTGTTAGGATCAAGAGCGGCACTAAGACCCGGGGGGGGGTGAATTAGTGCAGCGAAAAAAGTGTTAATTCTAAAAAATATTTGTTTAGATTCAATCCATTTCGTAAAGATATTGAACGTGAAAGCTTTCGTGAGAGTGCAAAGAGAAGGTTAAGGAAGTTTGTAATAATGTAAATTGCACAAATAGAAAAGCAAATCAGAATTTAGAGTGGTTCGATCATTGTGACCTACATCCACTTCCGATTCCTCCTCCGTCGAGGTCACCAACGTCCACTAATGGTCTTCCTTCAATAGGTGAAGACCAACCACCTTTTATAGCTCTTTCTCCTTTTCACAAGTTTAGGAGAGAACCCTTACAAGCCTCACACCTCTCTTGAATGGTATCAACACTTAGAAAGGGAGGAGGACTCTAGCACTTTTACAACACTTTAACACTCCAAAGATTCAAGATTATGCCAATACTTTTGTACCCTTTCATGCAGAAAAGGGTGGGGTATTTATAGGCCCCAATGGCTTCAAAATTGGAGCCAAAAAGTGTCACATCCCTGGATTCGGGGTATTGGCAGTACCACCGCCATTAGTGGGTAGTACCACCGCTTGACACCTGATACTGAGAAGTACCAGGGCGGTATGATCACCTAACAGGGGCGGTACCACCACTGGCAGCATTAACTACCATCGGTACCACCACCCAGACCACTTGGGAGACTGGGTCACCAAGCGGTGCCACTGCCGGCTATGTTTTCAAGTGCTGAATGGGCTATTCAATCCGGCCCAATTCAGCCCTGTTAAGGACCTAATTGGCCCCTAACTAAGTTAGTAGGATTATCTCCTAATCCTAACTTAATTTACGGTCTAACTATAATAATTAAGACATTTGACAAAGTATTCTTGTTTCGATATGTCAATTGTTCTTCCTATGAGCTTCCGGCAATCTTTCGGTGAACTTCCAACGATCTCTCGACAATGTTCCGATGGACTCTCGGAAAGCTCCTAGACTTTACGATGATCTTCTTGGTGAGTTTTGACAAGCTTCTTTGGCAAGCTCCTAGACTTCGGTCAGTTCCAACAAAACTACTGACGAACGTCCGGACTTTCGACGAACTCTCGAACTCTCAACAAAGTCTCAATCTTGACTTCGACACAACACCTGCTTTATGTCTTACTGCTATCATAGTTAATCTTGCACACTTTTTTCAACATATAGATTAGATCAAACAATTTCTCAATTGATTTCATCATCAAAATCCGAGATTCAACATATAGACAATCATTATTTTCAAGTATAATACAAATTTCAAATATGAAATTTAGCAAGATGACAATTCTCGATAAAAGCTGACAATTCATCATTCCGGATCATGATATCAATTGTAAATAGCATGATAAGTTCGATACCTTATCATAATGATAGACATTTATCATTTTGATACGAAATCAAGCATGATTTTAAGAATAAATAATTTTAAGTATCCATGCCACATTACGATAGAAATCAATCATATATTTTGATATTTTTCATGTATTTGACAAAACTAGTCATATTTCAAGTATTCGCAATACATTCAAGCATTTACGATATGATTCATTTTTCACATTGTCATCAATTTGCCACATTTCTCCCCCTTTGTCATCAACAAAAAGGAAATCATTCAACAAGGAAAGTGTTTTTAAAAAAAACTATTCAAGTTCAACACCAATTTATCTAAGTTAGCTAAATTAAGAAGTCAAGCAAATATTTTGTATTGTAACTTCTTTTGGATAAGCTAACATTTTTACTTTAGATACATAAAAGCTTTTGGTTCTTCTTGAGATATGGAAGGTTCTTTCTTCCTTTGCCATAAGGAGAAGAGGAAGAAGGGTAAGGAAGGAATTCATCAAGAACCAAATTCATGAAAGGATTTGAACCAAGTCAAATGAAAATGAATGAGTTTTATTGAATCAAGCTTCTAGTTCAACAAGGAGAAGGGATTCATGAAAACGATCAAGATATCTATACGAAATCAAATCCCCATTCTTGCAAGTGATCATCACATACTAAAAATTCATAAAATTCTTCTTTCGTGAGAAGAGTAAGGAAGAATTCATGGGAAAGGAGCATCAAATAAAGGATAAAAAATCCATGAGAGATGTATTTGTCAACGTAATCCGTGAGTGAAGGGACTAAATATATCAAAATTCATTAAATGATGGAGCAAGGGTATGAAATAAATTTGCTACCAAGTAAATTGATATTTCGGATTTCATGAAAGCTTTAAAAAATTGAGAAAGTCCGGAAAAGATATATAACAAACTCATGCATTTTGGACAATTTAACATCCCTATCTCTCTTCTAATAAAATCAAATTGTTCTTCATTTAAAGGTTTTGTAAAGATATCAGCTAATTGATGTTTCGTATCAATAAACTCTAGAGATATGTCATGGTTATTAACATGATCTCTTATGAAATGATGTCTAATGTCAATATGTTTAGTTCTAGAGTGTTGAATAGGATTTTTTGTTAAACATATTGCAATTGTGTTATCACATTTTATGAGAATATTCTTAAGGTGAATCTTATAATCTTCTAATGTATTTTTCATCCATACAACTTATGCACAACATGCACTAGCTACTATATACTCTACTTCGGGTGTAGATAATATAACCGAGTTTTGTTTCTTGGAAGACCAAGAAACAAGTGCATAACCTAAGAATTGACATGTTCCGGATGTGCTTTTTCTATCTTCTCTACATCTAGCAAAATCTGCAT
This sequence comes from Musa itinerans, assembly GCA_001649415.1. NCBI lineage: Eukaryota > Viridiplantae > Streptophyta > Magnoliopsida > Zingiberales > Musaceae > Musa > Musa itinerans. Next base: position 14,112 of record LVTN01002230.1, read on the forward strand.
TAGCATAAGCAATTAATTCAAAGTTTTCAAATTTTAGATACTATAATCCTAAATTAGGGGTTCCTTTTATATATCTAAGAATTCTTTTAACTGCTTTAAGATGAGATAGCTTAGGATTAGATTGAAATTGAGCACAAAGCCCTATGCTAAACATGATGTATACCTTTATAAGTTTTTTTATCAAAGCTTTTTCCACTTTCAACCACGTCTAACTTAGTGGAGGTACTCTTAGGAGTATTGATAGCTTTTGAACCATCTATATTAAACCGTTTTAGCAATTTTAATGCATATTTGGTTTGACTAAGAAAAATACCATCACTAAGTTATTTGATTTGTAAGCCTAAAAAGAAAGTTAGTTCACCTATTAAACTCATCTCAAACTCTTGACTCATACTCTTAGCAAACGATTCGCACAAGGATTCATTTGTAGAACCAAAAATAATATCATAAACATAAATTTGAATAATAAGAAAGTCATTTTCAAAACTTTTAATAAATAATGTAGTATCGACCTTGCCTTTAGAGAAATTATTTTGGATAAGAAAGGAGCTAAGTCTTTCATACCAAGCCCTCGGGGCTTGTTTTAATCCACAAAGAGCTTTAGTTAACTTAAATACACGATTAGGAAAAAAAGACTTCTCAAATCTGGGTGGTTGTTCAACATACACTTCTTTGGAAATAAAGCCATTTAAGAAATCACTTTTAACATCCATTTGAAATAACTTAAAATTATTACTACTAGCATAGGCAAGGAGCATCCTTATAGCTTCTAATCTTGCCACAAGAGCGAATGTTTCTTCATAATCAATACCTTCTTCTTGGTTGAAACCCTTGGCCACTAATCTAGCCTTGTTTCTAACCATGATACCAGATTCATCTTGCTTATTTCTAAAGACCCATTTAGTACCAATAACTAATTGGACACTAGGTCTTGGAATAAGCTTCCACACCTTATTTCTCTCAAATTGGTTCAACTCTTCTTGCATTGCGATAACCCATAAATCATCTTTCAAGGTTTCGTCAATGCATTTTGGTTCAATTTGAGAAAGAAAAGTGGCGTTGGCACAAAAATTTTTAAAAAAAGAATGAGTTTGAATCCCCTTTGATATGTCTCCCATGATTAGCTCCTTGGGATAAGCATCTACATACTTCCATTTCTTAGGTAAGGATGTTTTCAAAGAAGATATATCCAAGTTGCTAGGTGGAGGAGAGAATTCATTTAAATTCAAAATATCAAAATTAAGATCATTATCAAAATCATTTTTCTTAACTTCGGAGACTTCATTAAAGACAACATGAATAGACTCTTCTATTACTAAAGTTCTTTTATTAAAGACACGAAAGGCTTTTGAAATAGAAGAATAACCAAGAAAAATGTCTTCATTGGATTTTACATCAAATTTTCCTAAGGCATCTTTTTCATTCAAGATAAAACATTTACAACCGAAGACTTTAAAGTATGAAACATTGGGTTTTTTTTCATTCTATAATTCATAAGGAGTTTTGGAAAGTAATGGTCTTACTAGAATCCTATTCATGACATAGCATGCTATATTAATGGCTTCAACCCAAAAATATTTGGGTAGGCTATATTCGTTCAAAATAGTTCTTGTTATTTCTTATAAATTCCAATTTTTTTTTTCTACTACTCCATTTTGTTGAGAACTCTCGGAGTGGAGAAATTATGGTTGTATCCATTAGATTCACAAAAATTTAAGAAATCATGGTTTTGAAATTCGCCACCATATTCACTCTAAATTGATGAAATCATAAAGCCTTTTTCATTTTGAACAAGTTTACAAAACTTAGAAAAATACCTAAAGTAATCACTTTTGTGTGCTAAGAAGTATGTCCAAGTGTATCTACTATAATCATCTACAATTACAAAGGCGTATTTGCTACCTCCTAGGCTTGTTGCATTAATTGGTCTAAACAAATCCATATAGATCAATTGCAATAGTCTAGATATGCTTATTTGATTCTTTGGTTTGAAACTACCTTTTATTTGTTTTCCTAGTTGACATGCATCATACACATTATTTTTAACAAATTTAGTTTTAGGAATACCTCTTACTAGTTCTTTAGATGAGACTTGAGAGATTAGTTTCATGCTAACATGACCTAATCTCCTATGCCAAAGCCAAGCATCATCATTCAAAACTGAAAAACACATTTCATTACAAAGATCATCAATGTCAATAGTATATATATTATTTTGTTTTAGGGCAATCATAGATTTTTTTTTTTTGTTGTTCAATAATACAAGCATTGGATTTAAATCTAATGATGTATCCTTTATCACACAATTGACTAATGCTCAAAAGATTATGCTTTAATCCATCAACCAACAACACATCTTTAATCAAAAAGTTGGGTTTGTTACCTATGGTTCCCTTGCTAATGATTTTACCCTTGTTGTTGTCTCCGAAGGTGATATACCCTTCATCTAGGTTAGTGAGCTTAGAGAATTTAGATGGATCTCCAATCATATGTCTTGAGTATCCACTATCAAGGTACCATCTCTTGCTCCTAGCTTGTGATAGTAAACATTTCTATAAAAACAGGTGATTTTTAGGTAACCATTTGACCTTGGGTACCTCAAAAATCGAACTACTCAACTTACCGTTTTGTATAGAGTTCTTTATGGTTCCTTTAGGAACCCAAATTAATTTGTGTAGACTATATCTCTTAAGTGGACATTTATAAGTAACATATCCGAGTTTGCAACAAAAGTTGCATTTGGTGCGGGGTGAAACATGCAAGGTAGGGCCTTTAACAAAGGTGGTTAGATTTTGGTGAGAGCTACTCACAAATCCGATTCCGCCTCTTCTATGAACATGACCCTTATTGGCAATGATCATATTCAAGGACTTGCTACCAACCTCAATTTTTTCTAAAGTTTCTTTGAGTAGCAAGTTTTCCTTCTTAAGTGCCTCTAAGTGTTCACACTTAGTGCATAGAGGCAAAGAAGGATTATCATGCTTAAGTTTTTTAAAATCAATATTTAAAAAGGCATTCTCCTTTTTCAAAGAATTATACTTTTTACTCAATATTCTATATTCATCAAACAATTCATGAAAAGCACTTAAAAGCTCATTGAAGGATAAATTTGCATCTAATGAACTACTTACATCATCTCCGATAGCCATTAGTGCGTGGTTGGCAATCTTCTTGTTGCTTTGTTCTTTGCCTTCGAAATCGTTAGAGTCATCCCACGTTGCTTTAAGTGTCTTCTTCTTCTTTAGTTGCTTCTTCTTTACTTGGGGACATTCGCTTTTTAAATGTCTTGGCTTCTTGCATTCATAGCATATAACTTATTCTTTCTTGGATTCAATTTTGTTTTTAGTGTCATTTTTATATTTATTTCTTTTTATAAATTTTTTGAACTTTCTTGTCAAGAGTGCCAAGTCATTATCATAGTCCTCATCACTTGAATTTTTTTTCAAGTGGTCTTCATGAGTTCTTAGTGTCATATTCTTCCTGTTCTTTGGAAGGTTGTTCTCAAGCTCTTCATGAGCATTGCAAGTCATCTCATAGGTCATTAATGACCCGATAAATTCTTCAAGAGGGAAATTATTCAAATCCTTGGCCTCTTGAATGGTTGTTACTTTAGGGTCTCAACTCTTTGGAAGGGATCTTAATATTTTATTAACAAGTTCGAAATTAGAAAAACCTTTACCAAGTCCTTTTAGACCATTGACGATATCCATAAATCGGGTGTACATGTCTCCAATGGTCTCACTTGATTTTATCCAAAACAATTCATAAGTATGGACTAAAAGATTAATTTTAGACTCTTTTACTCTACTAGTGCCCTCGTGAGTGATTTTGAGTGTATACCAAATATCGAAATCCGTTTCACAAATAGACACTCGATTGAACTCATTTTTATCTAAAGCGCAAAATAAGGCATTCATAGTCTTGGTATTTAAATCGAAAGTCTTCTTCTCCAACTCATTCCAATCGTTCATTGGAAGAGAAGACTTTTAAAAGTTATTTTCCATAATGTTCCATAACTCAAAATCCATAGAAATTAGAAAAATCCTCATTCTAGTCTTCCAATAGGTGTAATCCGTCCCATTGAATATGGGTAGACGTGTAATTGAGTGACCCTTTTGGTTGCCAACAAATACCATCTCTCTTGGGTTTCAAACCAAACCGAGAGTGATATTGCTCTGATATCAATTGTTAGGATCAAGAGCGGCACTAGGGGGGGAGGGGGGGTGAATTAGTTCAGCGAAAAAATTATGTCGATTTGAAAATCTATATACGATAAAATTCGATTCCGACAAAATCTATTTCATTTTTCTTAAATGAGTAGAGAAGAGGGGATTAGACAGTTTGTAATGAAGTAAAGTTGAATGCAGCAAAGAGATTAAGCAGTAAGGAATGAATACACCGAAATTTATAGTTATTCAATCATTATGACCTACATCCACTTTTGATTCCTCTTCCGTCGAGGTCATCAACGTCCACTAATGGTCTTCCTTCACTAGGTAAAGACCAACCACCTCTTTACAGCACTTTCTTCTTTTCAAAGTTTAGGAGATAACCCTTACAAGCCTCACACCTTTTCTTGGATAAGTACAAAGCTAAAGAGAGGGACGAGGAGGACTCTTCTCACTTTTATAACACTTTTAACACCCCAACACTTAGAGTTTTTTTCACACTTTGATTGCACTTTTGTTACCCTTTCATTCAGAAAAGGGTGGAGTATTTATAGGCCATAATGGCTTCAAAATTTGAGCCAAAAAGTATCTCATCCCGGATTTTCGGGGTACTGGCGGTGCTATCGTTTGACACTTTGATACTAGGCGGTACCACCGCCTAGTCTAGTGGTACCACCTCTTGAGAGAGAGTCTCATATATTGAGCTCTGGCGATACCACCGCCTGATAGGTTGGTACCACCGCCTGACAAGGCAGTACCACCGCTCAGTCTAGGTGGTACCATCGCCCAAACCACTTGGGAGACCATTCCCTGGGTGGTTCCACCGCCCTAGTCTGGCGGTATCAATCCCAAACAAGGTCCAACAACTTGGTTGGGCCTTAAATCCAGCCCAGACCAGTCTAATTACGGGCCCAGTTGACCCCTAATTAAGTTAGTGGAATTACCTCCCAAATCTAACCCTAATTACATGCTAACTACGATTCTTAAGGCATGCACTAAGCAAAACAAGTCTGGTTAGTTTAAGTTTCTTCCGACAAGCTTCCAATGATCTTCTGGCGAACTTCCGACGATCTCTCCCGGCAAGCTCCTGGACTTCACGACGATCTTCTTAGCAAGTTCCGATAAGCTTCTTTGGCAAGCTCTTGGACTTCTCGGTCAATTCCGGTAGAACTTCCGACGAACGTCCGGACTTCCGACGAACTCTCGAACTCCCAACGAAATCTCGATCCTTACTCTAGCACTTCATTTTGCTTTATGCATTGTTTGCTATCGTAGTTAATCTTGCACACTTTTCTTAACATTTAGATTTGATCAAATAATTTACCAATTGATTTCATTATTAAAATCCGAGATTCGACAAATACCTGCTCATGACACTCAGTGCGCTATATCAGGCCTAGTACATAGTACAGCATATATGATTGACCCTATCATTGAGGCATGGGGTATTCTATCCATGTTTGCCTTTTCTTCAAGAGTCTTTGGGGACAGGCTCCTAGAAAATAATATCCCATGTGTCATCGGTAGGAGACCTCTCTTAAAATATTTTATACCAAACCTTTTGATAATGGTGTCTATGTACTTGGATTGGGATAAGCTAAGCATCCTCTTAGATCTATCTCTATAGATCCAAATCCCCAAGATATAGGATGCTTTCCCAAAGTTCTTCATGAAGAAATGTCTAGATAGCTAAGCCTTTACTGTGGAGAGCATTCCTATATCATTCCCAATGATTAGGATGTCATCCACATGTAACACTAAGAAGGTGATAGCACTCCTACTTACCTTCATGTACATATAAGGCTCATCTTCGTTCTTAATGAAGTCATAAGATCTCGCCTCATCAAATATTATATTCTAACTTCAGAAAGCTTACTTTAGTCCATAAATAGACTTAAACAACTTGTACACCTTATCTGGACTTTCTTTGGATATGAATCTCTTAGGTTGTATCACATACACCACCTCCTCGAGGTTGCTATTGAGGAATATGATTTTCATGTCTATCTGTCAGATCTTATAATCATAGTGTGCTACAATAGCCAATAGAATTCATATAGATTTTAGCATGGCTATGGGTGAGAATGTTTTGTCATAGTCAACACCTTGCCTTTGACAATACCCCTTAGCTACTAGCCTCGTTTAATGGTCTCTACATTTCCATCTACTCCGATCTTCTTCTTGAAGATCCACTTGCAACCAATGGGTACCATACCCTTGGGTGCATCAACTAGGTTTCAAACCTTGTTAGAGTACATTGAATCCATCTCAGAATTCATGGCTTCTTGTCACTTCCCAGAGTCTATACTCATAATAGTCTCCTCATAGGTCTAAGGATCAATATCCTCAACATCCTCTCACTTGATATGCCCCACATATCTCGTCGGAGGATAAGATACTCTACCAGACCTACGTAAAGTCGGAACTTGTGTGCTAGGTACCTGAACAGACTTGGGCTATAGAATGATGCTTGAGCTATGTTCTCCAACCTCGCCCAGCTCTATCACACTCCTACTATCTCTATCAAAAATGTGTTCCTTCTCAAGGAACACTGTTCTCTTGGCTATAACGACCTTTTGGCCCTCGAGGTGATAGAAGTAATACCCACAAGTTTCCTTGGGGTATCCTACGAACTTGTACCACTCCATCCTGGATTCGAATTTATTAGGGTTGTGTCTCTTAACGTAAGCAGGGCAGCCCTAAATCTTAACAACATTAAGATCAGGCTTCTTCCCTTTCCAAATCTCATATGGTGTAGACACTATCGACTTAACTATAACTCTGTTTAGAAGGTAAGCTACAGTCTCTAGGGCATATCCCCAGAATAAGATAGGTAGGTCAGCGAAACTCATCATAGACTACACTATATCTAACAGTGGGTGATTTCTCCTTTCAAATACATCATTGAGCTGAGGTGTATAAGGTGTCCATTTGGATAGAATCATATGGTCCTTGTGGAACTTTGTACTCCCTGAATTTAATCGAAGAGTCTTGATACTCTTTATAGTCTGGTTCTCTACTTTATTTTTATACTCCCTGAATTTCTCAAATACTTTGAAACTTGTACTTTATTAAGTACATGTGTCCATACTTAGAAAAATCATCAGCAAAAGTAATGAAGTAGGAGTAACCACATATGGCCTGAGTTGACATAGGATCACATACATCACTATGTATAAGTTCTAGCAACTCAATAGCTCTCTCTCCAACCTCACTAAATGGAGAGTTGATATATTTTCTATAAAGGCAAGGCTAATAAGTTGTATATAACTTATTGTCGAATGGATCTAGGTATCCATCTTTTAGCAACTTTTGAATTCTTCCCTTATGGATATGACATAGCCTACAATGTCATAGGTATACACTATTTACCTCATCTCATTTCATCTTAGACACACTTACATTCATGATTTATAGTGCAATGTCTAACATAAACAAATCAATATGCAATATTCCTCTCATGATGATCTTATCATCTAATAATATTGAATAACTATTATTCTCAAAAACTAATTTATATCTACTAACTGTCAAGCTTGAAATAGAAATAATATTTTTGATAATAGAAGGAATAAAATAACATTTATCTAATGCAATAATAGCTCCACTGAGCAGATGTATGGTGATCTCACCAACAACCACTATAGTAACTTTTGCTATATTGCCTATCTTGAGGTCCATCTCATCTCTTGCCAATCTCCTAGGTTTTGCTAGAACCTACAACGTATTGCAAACGTGATAAGCATTGCCGGTATCTATTGCTAGTCATAGGTGTCCTATATGCCAATCACGTGAGTGATGGCACGTGTGACATAATACACAGTCTTTTTGCTTATTATTATTATTATACTTTCTCACTTTATATTGCTTGTTGCATGAATATATTGTGATATCCATGGATCTATGCAATAGGAATCAGATCGTGATAAGATCATAATAATAAGACTGATTCACCTTTAAATACAGACCCTAAATAATCCTAATCATAGGCTACTCGAGAGGGATATTGAGATAATCAGATAGACTAGTGTGTTATATACTTATCCATATGATGGAGGCAGCTAGTCTCATAACTACTCGTGTGGGGACACTAGGGCTATAGTGTAGGTACTCATTGGAGAATGAGTTCATTGATTGATCTACTCACGGAATGTTAGATGGTTAATTATATTTCATTGTCAGATAATGATTACGTCATCCCAATTGTGTACCTGATCCTTAGACTTGAGACACAATGGTGTTAGGATCGAAATCGGTACTAGGAGGGGGGGTGAATTAGTGCTTCGATAAAAACCTCGATAATTCAAAAACTTTCGTTCGATGAAAAACCATGTTGGAAATGTTGAAGGTGTGCTTGACTTAGAATAAGTGCAATAAGTAATTAAAGCAATATCAATGACAATTAAAAGAATAACATAAATGCAAACCGAGTTTTATAGTGGTTCGGTCGTCGTGACCTACGTCCACTCTCGATTCCTCCTTCATTGAGGCCACCGACGTTCACTAATGGTCTTCCTTCAATAGGCAAAGACCAACTACCCTCTTACAACTCTTTCCTCCTTTTCACAAGTTTAGAAGATAACCTTTACAAACTACTCACCATTCTCTTAAACTAAAATTAACACTTAGAGCTAGAGAAGGAGAATTCTCACAAGATTACAACATTGTTTTCTTTAATTTTGGTTCTCAGATGATGTGTAAATTGAGCAGGGATGAGTGGGGTATTTATATGCCCCAAATGGATTCAAATTTGGAGCCAAAACAGTCTCATCCTGGGTTTCCCGGATCCTAGCAGCACCACCGCCTGTAGCATTGACACTAGACGGTATCATTGTCCAGTCTGACGATACCAATGCCTAACATAGTCTAGGAGACTGTGTTTGGGCGGTACCACTACCTAGTTTGGTGATACCACCACCTAACACACTGACACTAGGCGATACCACCGCTTGACAGCTTGGAAAAGTGTGCACTTGACTTTTCCAGCTCATAGGTGCTTCCACTTATCCTTGGGTCACTGAATAGGCCTTCCACTTGGCCCAAAAGAGTCTCAACTTAGGCTCAATAGGCCTCTAATTTGTTATGATTAAGAGCCGGCACTAAGAGGGGGGTGAATTAGTATAGTGGTAAAATACGTCGGTTCTAAAAATTCTTCATACATTGAAAACCGATTCCGGAAATATGCTTAGATTGAAAACATACGGAAGAACGTATCAAGTAATGAGAAGGTAGTTTGCTATAAAAGTAAAGTGCTCAAAGGAAATGCAAGCCAGATTTTTATAGTGGTTCGGTCGTCGTGACCTACATCCACTCCGCCGATTCCTCTTCCGTCGAGGCCACCGGCATCCACTATCGGTCTTCCTTCAATAGGTGAAGACCAACCACCTTTTACACCCGTCTTCTCCTTTTACCGGGTTTAGGAGATAACCCTTACAAGTACACACACTCATCTCTAAATAAAAATCTAAGTTTAAGCTAGAGGAGGGGATTCACTTATGATTGCAACAACGTTTTCTCACTTTTAATCTCTCTGTGCTTGTGTGTGTTAACCAGGGATGAGAGGGGTATTTATAGGCTTCAAGTTGATTCAAACTTGGAGCCTAAAAATATCTCATCCCGAGTTTCCTGGGTACAAGCGGTACCACCGCTTGCGTTGGGCAATACCACCGCTTGATAGAGCTCAGAGACCGAGCTCTGGCGGTACCACCGCATGATAGGGGCAGTACCACCATTGGCAGCATTTACAGCCGACGGTACCACCACCCAGGTTTCCTAGGGTGCTGTTCCCTAGGCGGTGCCACCGCCGACTAGGGTTTCAGCACCCTAGTTGGGCCTTGAATCCAGCCCAAACCAATCCAATTTTGGGCCCAATTGGCCCCAAACAGAGTTGATGGGATTACCTCCCAATCCCAACTCTAATTATGTGCTAACTATGATTTCTAAGACATAATCTAAGCAAGATAAGTCCGGTTTCTTCCGGTGATCTCCCGGCGAACTTCCAACGATCTCTCGGCAATATTCCGGCGGACTCCCGGCAAGCTCCTGGACTTCACGATGATCTTGTTGGAGAGTTCCAATGAGCTTCTTTGGCAAGTTCCGAGACTTCTCGACTAGTTCCGACAGAACTTCCGACGAACGTTCGGACTTCCGATGAACTCTCGAAGTCCCAACGAAATCGTATCCTTGACTCCGAAACTTCATTTTGCTTTATGTCTTGCTATCATAGTTAATCCTGCACACATAAAAACAACTTTGATCTAGATAATTATTACAAAGTTTTGAATCATGTTGTCCGGCATGTCATTGGTCCATCGACGCTTCGTCCAATTCTTCGACGCATCGTTCTCTCTTGCGGTCTATTGCCCAATCGGCTAGTTGACCTCCGCAACTCCGATATCCTTGGCGCAATATCCACTCTTCTTGGCCTAATGCCCGAATCCATGGCCTGAACCTTCTGTCGATACGTCGACTGATCCTCCGGCTCGACGTCCAATCTTCTGACATGTTTTCCTCCGACCCAACATGATTCTTCCTGCTTTAATTGTCTTATCCTGATCGAAGCATCCTGCGTAACTCAAAACGTAGATTAAATCATAAACACTTATCAATTGGTTTCATCATCAAAATCAAAGATTCAACATAATTAAGTTAGCCTGATTACACTCGAAACTAAGTTAATTAGACCTAAACTATTTCGATCTAGACAAATTATTACAAGCATGAATCCTATGTTGTTTGGCATGTCATTGGTTCATCTAGCACTTCGTTCAATCTTTCGGCGCATCGTCCTCTCCTTCAATGTATTGCCCAATCGGCATGTTGACCTCCGCAACATCTGATCTCCTTAGCGCAATGTCTGATCCTTCGACCTGATGCCCGAACTCATAGCACGAAGTCCTTCTGCCGGTATGTCGATCGATCCTCCGACTCAACATCCAATCTCTTGACATATTTCACTCTGGTCCAACATTCGATTCCTCCTACTTTAATCAATCTGCCTTTTCTGATCGAAGTTAGTCCTGCGTCACTCAAAATGTAGATTAGATCGTAAACTCATCAATTGATTTCATCATCAAAATCCGAGATTCAACAATCTCTTCCTTTTTTATGATAACCAATTAATGACGGAGTTTAAACTAAACTCCCATCAATATGTCATATTGAGATGAACCTTGAATTCAAATTGAATTCAAGTCAAAGCAATTTTAATCGTAAATATTTCATCATTGCATGCATCATTATCATAAGTTGAAGTATTTTATGCATAATACCAAATCATCATGTATATTTTCAAAATATAAAATCATCATTACATACATGATTCCAAATCATCATTCATATTCTCAAAATATAAAATTATATCATACCATGCATGATCATCATAACTTCTCATTGTATGCATCATCATAATATCATGAGTATTTTATGCATAATTTCATATCATCATCATAACTTCTCCCCATTTGTCATCAACAAAAAGGAGAAAAGTGCAACTAGCAAATTTTTGAAGTATGCAAGCTAGTAAGGTAGCTTGTTTTGAACATGCAAGTTTTTCACATATGAAAGTTAGCAAAATTATTGCTTCTTTTAAGATGTGCAAGATAGCATGTTTTTGCATCTTCTTAAAATGTGTAAGCTAGCAAATTTTGCTTCTCTTTTGAGATGAGCAAGCTAGCCAGTTTTTCTTTCTTTACAAGCTAAAAATTTTTGCAAGTTAACAAGTTTTTGTTTCTTCTTGAATTGTGCAAGCTAACAAATCTTTCTCCCCCTTTGTTATTGTCAAAGAGAATGGAAGAATACAATAGTATAATTTTTGTCTCTTTTTTTTACATCAATGATTCAATCATATCATGAGATATACAAATCATAAATGTAAGGCAATTGTACATAATAAAATTCAAGTCATAAACATCAAAAAGTCAAGTGACATATTATGGTTAATTTGAATACATCTCTTCTTTAGTTAAAGGACAAAATCTTGATTTATAGAAAATTCAAGTTATAAAAATTGAGAAATCAAGATCATGATTCGAAAAATGTAGAAGAAGAATTTATGCATTTGGGAGATTTATCATGCCTAAGTTTAACATTCAAGCTAGCAATTATGAATTTGTTGAAATACTAGCAATTTTTTTTCTCCCTTTTGTCATTACAAACAAGAAAGAAGAAGAGGAGAGGTACAAAAATTTATATCAATGATCATCACATGAAAGATATCAAAGATCATGAAAGATAAATACAAAAGATCATCAGTCTTTTGTATTATGAAGAAAAACTTCAAAACATAAGAGATCAATTTTGATGATCAATACAAAGGAGTCATAATGAATCTCAAGTTGAGAAATTAAGATTATGTTAGAACCCTAGCAGATTCTAAACTTGGGGTTGATCTCTTTAGGGGATCGACCTCCTTGGAACTCTATAGGGGTTCCTCCCTCCAAGTTGCTGCTCAAAGGCTGCAGAAAAGATTCATCTATTACTTATCAAAAGAGGAGGAATACATGGCTATTTATAGGGCTTCTAAACCCTAACTCCTAATAGGACACCTACT
>LVTN01002230.1:28198-38578 GCA_001649415.1 Musa itinerans
TTTTTTTTTGGTTTTTCGAATAAGGATAACTAAATTGCAGTAGCAGTAAGGTTGGAAACCAGAACCTGTTGCAATTCACGGGGAGATCAAAGGATGATCTGTGGTGGTGGAGATGACGGCGGAATTTGGCGACGATCTTTTAGGCAATTGTGGGAATTGCTTTGGGCGGCTGTGGAGGGCTGATGGATGGCTATGGCAGGGCAGCGAGATGCCAAGAACGCTGCTCTGATACCAAGTGTTAGAACCCTTGCAGGTTCTAAACTTGGGGTTGATCTCTTTAGGGGATCGGCCTCCTTGGAACTCTATAGGGGTTTCTCCCTCCAAGTTGCTGCTCAAAGGCTGCAGAAAAGATTCATCTATTGCTTATCAAAAGAGGAGGAATACATGGCTATTTATAGGGCTTCTAAACCCTAACTCCTAATAGGACTCCTACTCAAGACTCTTACTTCTAACCAACTCCTAATAAGACTCCTACTTAAGACTCTTACTTCTAACCAACTCATAATAGGACTCCTACTCAAGACTCTTACTTCTAACCAACTCCTAATAAGACTCCTACTCAAGACTCTTACTTCTAACCAACTCCTAATAAGACTCCTACTCAAGACTCTTACTTCTAACCAACTCCTAATAAGACTCCTACTCAAGACTCGTCCTTCTCAATTAGGACTCTCCTAGCTAGAATCCTAACAGATTATAATTTGTATAAATTTTCTCTTAAATAAAAAAATTATAAAGAATTTCAATAATATCGAGAAATCAAAAGAAGGATCATAATTAAATGAAATATCCTTCTTAGTGAATAGCAAAAGGAAGAATTATAATAAATGATCATGATTCAAATGAAAAATGCAAGTCACTGAAAACCAAAAAATCAAGATAAAAATCATGATTCATATGGATAAGTATTCTCTTTAATAAAATACAAGAGTCATATGAGAATAAAGAGTAGGGAATCTTGATTCATATAAAGAAAATCTCCAATTATAATTTCAAGAATTCAAGATCATGATATAGATAAAACTCATTCAAATTTAAATCATAAAATCATTAAAATCACTTTTAGGAGATTCAAAATAACATAAATAGATTCATTAATCTCTTATTGAAAACTCAATAAGATTTTAGGGATAGAGACATTTTCGAGAATAATGCATTCTCTTTTTTTTTATGTGTTTTAATTTATGTGATTTATTTCATACAAGCATACCTTTGTCTTTTATGCCAAATAAAAACATGCAACATCATTTAAAACCGAAAAAGTAAATTTCATCATGATAAAGATTAATAATTTAAAAAATCTTCAATCAAAAGATTTGTTAATAATTCTAATTATAATGATCTTTTTTTTATTATTTCAGTTAGTGAGCTTTGAAAAGTGTGTTGGATCTCCAATCATAAGCCTTAATCATCTACTATCAAAATATCATTTTTGCTCCTAGCTTTCAATTTTAGAGATGTCTATAAGAAGGGTGGGTTTGTTCTAGGTACTCATTTAGCTTTGGGTGCCTCATGGTTTGATCTATCATTTTTAGCTTTTGGCATTAAGTCATTCATGGTTCCTTTAGGAACCCAAACCAATTTATATGAGCCATACTTTTTGAATGGATATTTATATCCACATCTACCGCAAAAATTACACTTAACCTTAGGGTTAACATGCAATATAAGTCCTTTAACAAAAATAGTTGGCTTTTGTTGAGTATAGTTACTCACAAAACTGATTCCTTCCTTTCTATGATCATGACCCTTATTGGCAAGAATCATGTTTATTGATTTGTTACCAATTTTAAAATTTTCCAAAGTTTGTTGTAATACTACATTTTCTTTCTTAAGTGAGTCTAATTCTTCACACTTAATGCAAGGGGTTAACAAGCATTTATCATACTCATTTTTTAAAATTTTAAATTCATTAGAAAGAGAAGTATGATCCCTTTTTAATCATTTATATTTTTTACCAACTAATTTACATTCATCAAACAAATCATAAAAAGGATTAAGTAATTCATCGTAAGCTAAATAAGATTCATTAGAGTCACTTGCCTTATCGTTAAGAGCCATTAAGGTGTAGTTCGTCACCTCGCCTTCATTGGTTTACTTCTCATCTTTGGATGAGCTCAATTCGTCTCATGTCGCTTTGAGTGTCTTCTTCTTCTTTAGCAACTTCTTCTTTAGTTTTGTATACTCAACTTTGGAGTGCCCTAGCTTCTTGCTTCGTAGCAAGTGGTTGTATCCTTTTTGAGTTTATTTTTATTTTTTGATTCTTGTTTTATGAACATTTTAAATTTAAAGTCATTATCACTTGACCTTTCGTTCATGTGGTCTTCTTTTGTTCTAAGTGTCAAATCTTTTTTGTCCTTTGGAAGGTTGTTCTCATATTTATTATGTATCAAATAAGTTATTTCATAGGTCATCAAAGACCCAATAAGTTCTTCGAGCGAAAAATTATTCAAGTCCTTTGCTTCTTGTATTGTAGTTACTTTAGGATCCTAACTTTTTAGAAGGGATCTTAGAATCTTGTTAACAAGTTCAAAATTAGAAAAGCTTTTACTAAGTGGTTTTAGACCATTGACGATATTTGTAAAATGGGTGTACATGTCTCCAATGGTCTTGCTTGATTTCATACAAAACAACTCATAGCTATGAACCAAAAGATTAATTTTTTACTCTTTAACCCTACTTGTGCTTTCGTGTGTGACTTTGAGTGTATGTCAAATCTCATGTGCAGTTTTGCATATAGAAACGTGATTAAATTTATTTTTATCATGAGCACAAAACAAAGCGTTCATCACTTTAGCATCTAAAGAAAAAGTTTTCTTCTCCAAATCATTTCATTTGTTCATTAGATTAGAAGACTTTTGAAAATTATTTTCAATGATATTTCATAAATCAAAATTCATAGAAAGCAAGAAAACTCTCATTCGAGTTTTCTAATACATGTAGTCCGTCCCATTGAATATAGGAGGACGAACGACAGAAAGATCCTCTTGATTACTAGCAAAAGTCATTTCTCTTGGGTGTTAAACCAATGAGAAAAATGTGTCTCTAATACCAACTATTATGACCAAAATCGACATTAAGAGGGGGGAGGGTGATAAACACCTCGACGATTCAAAAACTTTCATTCGATGAAAATCCATGTTAGAAATGTTGAAGGTGTGCTTGACTTAGAATAAGTGTAATAAGCAATTAAAGCAATATCAATGATAATGAAATGCATAACAGAAATGTAAACTGAGTTTTATAGTGGTTCGATCGTGGTGACCTACGTCCACTCCTGATTCCTCCTTCGTTGAGGCCACCGGTGTCCACTAACTATCTTACTTCAATGGGCGAAGACCAGCTACTCTTTTACAACACTTTCCTCCAGTTTACAAGTTTAGGAGATAACCTTTATAAGCCACTCACCCTTCTCTTAAACTGAAATCAACACTTGGAGCTAGAGGAGGGGAATTCTCACAAGATTACAATAGCATTTTACCTAATTTTTATTCCTAATTGATGTGTAAACTAAACAGGGATGAGTGGGGTATTTATAGGCCCCAAATGGATTTAAATTTAGAGCCAAAATGGTCTTATCCTAGGTTTTTCGAGTCCTAGCGGCATCACCGCTTGTGTTGGGCGGTACCATCACCTGTAACACTAACACTGGGTGGTACCATCGCCTAGTCTAGTGGTACCACCGCTTGATAGCCTGAAAAAGTGTGCTCTTGACTTTTCCAGCTCATAGGTGGTTCCACCTATCCTTGGGTCACTGAATGGGCCTTTCACTTGGCCTAAAATAGTTCCAACTCAGGCCCAATGGGCCCCTAATTTAGTTCGCCTGATTACACTCAAAACTAACTTAATTAGGCCTAAACTACTTTAATCTTGACAAATTATCACAAGCATTAATCCTATGTTGTCTGGCATGTCATTGGTTCCTCTAACGCTTCATCCGATCTTTCGGTGCATCATCCTCTCCTTCGGTGTATTGCCCAATTGGTATGTTGACCTCTATATCATCTAATCTCCTTGGCGCAATGTCTGATCCTTCCACCTGATGCCCAAACTCATGGCACGAAGTCCTTCTACTGGTATATCGACCGATTCTCTAACTCGACATCCAATCTCCTAACATGTTTCACTCTGGCCCAACGTTTGATTTCTCCTACTTTAATCGATTTGTCATTTTTGATCAAGTAGTCTTGCATCACTCAAAATGCAGATTAGATCGTAAACTTATCAATTGATTTCATCGTCAAAATCTGAGATTCAACACAAGGATGTCTTATATGAGTACTCTACTCTTTGATACTAGATGTATAGGTTTGGAAGTTCTAGATCTAGCATAGTAGGTCTTCGAGAGTGGCAGCCAACCTTACAAGGGCTATTGACTGTCGACAGAGGATCATCCGCTCTCATTTCATGAGAGGAATATCCTATATATTCTTACTTAGATAAATCTTTGGCCAAGGTCATTCGGATTGAGAGAAAAAAGAGTTCTCCGGGAGAATCCGATTAGAGTGAGACTCGATGAGAAACTATATGGGCCTGACAACACCATGCCCGGTATACAGTCTCTGGGATATTAAAATGATAAGGGACTATAGGTACATGGTAACTAAGGAGATGTATAGGTTTGGAAGTTCTAGATCTAGCATAGTAGGTCTTCGAGAGTGGCAGCCAACCTTACAAGGGCTATTGACTGTCGACAGAGGATCATCCGCTCTCATTTCATGAGAGGAATATCCTATATATTCTTACTTAGATAAATCTTTGGCCAAGGTCATTCGGATTGAGAGAAAAAAGAGTTCTCCGGGAGAATCCGATTAGAGTGAGACTCGATGAGAAACTATATGGGCCTGACAACACCATGCCCGGTATACAGTCTCTGGGATATTAAAATGATAAGGGACTATAGGTACATGGTAACTAAGGACAGATAAGTCCAAAGGATTGGATTCCCCTGCATCGTCTAAGGACTATGGCGTAGTGGCCTAGTACGTCTGCAATCGATGAGTCGAGTGAATTATTATAGAGATAATAACACACTAAGCAAGAAGGACTTCTGATAGGTATGACTAACGGCCAACTCAATATTGGGCCTAAAGGGTCACACACATATAGTAGGCGCTGCAACGAGTAGAGGCTCAGATATGAGATATCCATCAGAGCCCCTATCTTATTGGATATCCAATAAGCCCCTGAATTATTGGATCTCATGGATGAGATCCAATAAAAGCTAATAAGAGATTATTGGGTAGACACCCACTAATCTAATAGGCTTGGGTAATTAGATAGAGATCTAATACTCAATAGGGTAAGATCCATTAGGGTTAAGTTAATTAGGGTCCTTTATAAATAGGAGGGAACTAAATGCCCAAAGGCGGAGGCTTCTTGGTTGCCACCTCCTATTCTTCTCTCCCTTTCTCCTCCTCAGATAGCAGGCATGGAGATTTAGGTAGGGATTCGAGGAGCATCTTCGCAGCCCCCTACCGTGTGGATCATTGCTAGAGATTACGACACTTGACCTCCTTCATCCTCTCCTACATACCTACAGAATTTCAGGGATATACGATCTCCCTAGGTAACACAATCTTTCATATATGTAGTTTTCAGTTTCGTAAATTTTGTGCACTAATCTTCGCATGATGATGAACACTTTTTAGAAAATTTGAGGTTTTTGTTTTCTGTTCTTCTACTACACATGTGATGTCACCCCTAGATTTTCCTACAGTAGTATCAGAGTCAGGTTTTTCATGTGAAAGATTGGTTTTAAACTATGTATGTTATATTTTAGAGAGGCTTTTGACATTAAAATTGTTGACGCAAAAGCGAGAAAAGGCAGCAATTGTTGCTGCCCTCGCAAATGCTAGCCTTGACAACCATCTACGTATAAGGGGCTAGCAGTCGATGGGCTGCTACCGGCTACCTACGGCCGACGGCCTGCCTGCAGCAAGCGCCACCTGCGGTTTGAGCGCCCGCAGGAAGGGCCGCCTGTGGCGCTGCCCGCGGGCGACCTGCCCGCAAGGGTAGGTGGTGCTTGCAAGTGAGCCACCTACGGGCACTGCCTCGTAAGGGGCGGCACTTACGGGCATTGCTCCCACGGGCATGGGCGACGCCCCCTACCGTAGAGGCCGCCATCGGTAGGGTGGTGATGGCCACAACTCAACAGGCAAGAGTATGGGTTTAGGGTTTTTTAGCAAAATATATTTTTACCCACGTGAATTTAAGAAATTCCATATTTTATCTATTTCTAAATTACCAAAATACCCCTCATAATTTAAATTTTTTTTTACATGTCCCTAATTTCAAAAAAATATTAGTTTATTAAAAAGTTTAATTAACTATTATTATTTATCTAGTAGTCCTATATAATGATATATATATGTTATGTATGATCTGGATGGATGATCATAGACCGTATGATGTGATATATATGTAATAGTGTATGATTCTTCCTTTCAGATACACCATTGAGCTGAGTATAAGGAGGTGTCCATTGGGATAGAATCCCACAGTCCTTGAGAAACTAGGTGAACTCTATACTCAAGTACTCACCTCCTCGATCTGATCGAAGAGTCTTGATACTCTTTCTAGTCTGGTTCTCCACTTCATTCTTATACTCTTTGACTTTCTCGAATGTCTCAGACTTGTACTTCATCAAGTATACATGTCCATACCTTGAGAAATCATTAGTAAAAGTAATAAAGTAAGAGTAACCACCTATGACATGAGTTGACATAGGACTACATACATCACTATGTATGAGTTCTAATAGCTCAGTGGCTCTCTCTCCAGTTCTATTAAATGGAGAGTTGACTAGTTTTCCACGAAGGTAAGGCTCGCAAGTTGCATATGACTCAGTCGAATGGATCTAGATATTCATCCTTTAACAACTTTTGAATCCTTCCCTCATGGATATGACCTAGCCTACAATGCCATAAGTATGTATTGTTCACCCCATCTTGTTTTCTCTTAGACTCACTTACATTCATGATATGTGGAGTAGTGTCTAGCATAAACAAACTATTATGCAATGTTCCTCTCATGATGATCTTATCATCTAATAATATTGAACAACCATTATTCAAAAGAACTAATTTATATCCACTAACTATCAAACATAAAATAGAAATAATGTTTTTGATAATTGAAGGAACAAAATAGCATACATCCAATGCAATAATAGCTCTATCGGGTAATTGTAGGGTGACCTCGCCAATAGCTACTATAACAACTTTTGCTCCATTGCCTATCTTGAGGTCCATCTTGTCTCCTACCAATCTCCTAGTTCTTGCTAGAACCTACAACGAATTGTAAATATGATAAGCACTACCAGTATCTAATACCCATGTGTTATCATAAGAATCTGACAAATAGAGACTGATTATAAATATATCTGAAGCTTCTCCAAGCTTCTATTCCGCCCTCTCTGTAAGGTACTCTTTGTAGTTCCTCTTCCAGTGCCTATATTTACTGTAGTAGAAGCACTAGCCTTTGTCCTTCGTCGGGTCCTTCTTAGCAACCTTTGCTTTATCCGGTCTACCCTTGCCCTTACCCTTCTTAAGGGACTTTTATGACTTCCTTTTCTTTCTGGTCTCACTAGCATAGAGTATTGGCCTCTCTTTCTTGATAGTGCTCTCTGCCTCCCTCAACATATTGAGGAGCTTAGGGAGAGTTACTTCAAGTTTGTTCATATTAAAATTCATTATGAACTTAGAAAAAGAATCTAGTAGAGACTGAAGCACAAGATCCATACTAGTCATAGGTGCCCTACAAGCCAATCACGTGAGTGATAGCACGTATGAATTGACACGCAATCTTTTTCCTTATTATTATTATTTGGTATTTTATCACTTTATATTTCCTATTGCATTAATATATTGTGATGTCCATGGATCTATGTAATGAGAATCGGATCATGATGAGATCATGATAATGAGACCGATTCGCCTTTAAACACATATCCTAAATAATCTCGGTCATAGGTTACTCGAGAGGGACATCGAGATAATTGGAGAGACTGGTATACTATATACTCGTATATATGATGGAGGTGGCTGGTCTCATAGCTGCTCGTGTCAGGACACTAGGGATACAGTACAGGTGCTCATTGGAGAATGAGTTCACTGATTAATCCACTCACGGAATGCTAGATGGTTAATGATACCTCATTGTCATATAACGATTTCATTGTCCTAGTGGTGTACCTAGTCCTTAGACTCAAGACACCAATGATGTCCTATATAAGTACTCCACTCTTTGATGTCAAACTTATAGGTTTGGAAGTTCCAAATCTAACATAACCGGTCATCGAGAGTGGTAGCCAATCTTACGAGGGCCAATGAGTGTTGATAGAGGATCATCTGCTCTCAGTATCATGAGAGAAATATCTCATATATTCTTACTCAGACAAATCCTTAGCTAGGGTCATTCAGATTGAGAGAGAAAGAGTTTTTCGGGAGAATCCGATTAGAGCGAGACTCAAGTAGAAACCGTATGGGTCTAATAGCACCATGCCCGGTATACGATCTCTTGGATATTAAATGGATAAGGGACTATAGGTACATGATAACAGAGGACAGATATGTCCAATGGATTGGATTCTCCTGTATCATCTGGGGATGGTGTAGTGACCTAATGTAGAATCTCGTATTTTGATGATGAAACCAATTGATAAGTGTTTATGTTTTAATCTGCATTTTGAGTGACGTAGGATGCTTCGATCAGGATGAGACAATTAAAGTAGGAAGAATCATGTTGGGCCGTAGGAACATGTCAGAAGATTGGACATCGGGCCGATGGATCGGTCGACGTATTGACAGAAGGCTTCGGATCGTGGATTCGGGTATCGGGCCAAGAAGAGCGGACATTGCGCCAAGGATATCGGAGTTGCGGAGTCAACTGGCTGATTGGGCAATAGGCCGTAGGAGAGGACGATGCACTAAAGAATCGGACGAAGCGTCGAGAGACCAATGACATAACGGAAAACATGATTATTGCTTAGTATTAATTGTCTAGATCGAAGTATGTTTTACATATGCAGGATTAACTAAGATAGCAAGACATGAAGCAAAATGAAGTCCCGGAGTCAAGGATGCGACATCGTTGGAAGTTCAAAAGTTTGTCGGAAGTCCGGACGTTCGTCGGAAGTTCTGGCAGAACCAACCGAGAAGTCACGGAGCTTGCCAAGAAGCTCATCTGAACTCGCCAAGAAGATCATCGTGAAGTCTAGGAGCTTGCCGGAAGTCCACCAAAACATTGCCGAGAGATCATTGGAAGTTCGCCGGAAGATCACCGGAAGCTTGTTAGAAGAACCAAGACTTACGGACTTGTTTAGCTTAGAATATGTCTTAGGAATCATAGTTAGCACGTAATTGGACTTGGATTTGGGCCAACCCAATTAAGGGCCAGCTAGGCCCATGTAAGAACTGTGTTGGGCCCAATAAGAAGCCCAAACAGTGCCCCAAGAATTCTCATCGTCATGGCACAGTCTTCGAGACTGTGTCAGGCGGTGGTACCGCTACTCTGGGTGGTTGTATCGCCCCTAGTAGGGTGCTAGGCGGTGGTACCACCCAGCACTGCCCCCTAGGCAGTGGTACCGCCCAGGGCAGTGTTAGTGTCTGACTGACACTAGGCGGTGGTATCACCTAGCGCAGGCGGTGGTACCGCCCGTCCTCGGGGAACCCGGGATGGGAAAGTTTTAAGCTCCAAGTTTGAATCAACTTGAAGCCTATAAATACCCCTCTCATCCCTAGTTAAAGCACACAAGCACAGAAAGTCTAAATGCAAAGAAATGCTGCTATAATCTCTTTAGAAATTCCCTCCTCCAAGTCTAAGTGTTAGAATTCTGTTTAGAGAGGAGAGTGAGTGCTTGTAAGGGTTATCTCTTAAACCCGGTAAAAGGAGAAAAGGGGTGTAAAAGGTGATTGGCCTTTGCCTATTGAAGGAAGGCCTCTAGTGGACGCTGGTGACCTCGTCGGAGGAGGAAGCCGAAAGTGGATGTAGCTCACGTTGACCGAACCACTCTAAAATCTGGTTTACATTTATGCTTTGAGTAATTTACTTTCAAAGCAAACTGCCTCACCTTCTTGCTTTACATCCACTAGCTTTTCAAGCTATCTTTACGAAAATGGTTTTACGTCGAAAACGGTTTTATCGCAATGAAGTTTTTGAAGACGTGATTTTACCGCTGCACTAATTCACCCCCCCTCTTAGTGCGACCTCCGACCTTGATCCTAACAATTGGTATCAGAGCCTCGTTATTTCTTAGTTGGTTTAACACCCAAGAGAAATGGCTCATTTCGGCTTTCAAGAGGGTTACTCTCTCATTCGTCCTCCCTTTTTCAATGGGACGGACTACACTTATTGGAAAACTCGAATGAGAGTTTTCTT
>LVTN01002231.1:10732-35436 GCA_001649415.1 Musa itinerans
ATATATGACTGCCACATGTATCTTCACTAAACTAGCTTATAGTCCAAAATCTATTTGTTGGTCTAGTCACACTAGTTTAACTCCTCCATATACACTCATTCACAGTTTAATAGGACGAACTATTCAGCTCGTGTACTTTGGCTAGAAACTAACACTTACGTGCACCTAATAGAATGATATATGATTTGCAATCTGTCGAAATTCACCTATATGTCGAGTGAGTCAATCAAGGAATGTCCTATGTAAAATTATACATATTAACTTACTGTGGCCAATGCAGCATGTGTGATATTAAGTACATCAATCACTGAGACAATGTTACCATCTGCAATGAACAAAAAGATGTAAGAGACAGCAAAAAGGATTATTCTATATTTCAAAAGCATCTTTCTCCTTTTTGGGGTAGGAAGAAGATTAAATAGCTTACTTCTGTCTGTAAGAGGAAGATGCAAAAATTTTCCAGCTCGCATAGTGTGAAGAGCATCAAGGATCGATGTATCAATGCTTCGACATTCGGGATTCGGTGTCATAACCTAAATATGAGAACCATACGTGTCAGGAATAAAAGCACTGGAAACATGACCACCATACTTCCAGACACAAATATGTTATTAGGAGAATCCCATCTACACTGTTCAGACTAAATGAAACACAAACTTCTATTGCTAGCATATAGGCATGATCACAATGCAACATAGTGTGTTACAGTTAGTACGCAGATGAAATTGTGCTTTGTACCTGTGCTGCGAACCCAGGATTTCTTTCCCACAGACCCACATTATGAGCAGCAAATTTAATATAATACTATACCTGAAGATATACTTGCTGGTTACTGGTGGTGACACAAGACAATTCCCTAGTTGCTGAAAACCCTCTTCATTATGGCAGGACTGCCATTTTCCATACATAGTCTACTCATCCTTGGTTTGACATGGACAATAATTCTCTTTCTTTTTCCTTTTGAGGAAAGTCTAGAATATAATATTCAGAAATAAAAGAAAGAGTGGCTACAGTTGACGATCTGGTGGCACATTGAAATTCCTAACTTATCCCCAAAACTTAATGATATTTTAAATCATCTACACATGTAAGTTCTCTTTTTTGGGTGATACAGTCCCCACTCTCTCTCTATAAAGAAAAGACACAAATCTGTAAAAATGAGAATTAATTAGTTTCACATATACATTGGAAATTTCTTTATCAGATGGCTGTGCAGTGATCTATCTTCTACTGTTAGTATACAGAATTATTTAAACCATATTCTTATCCCTTGTTTAGGCAAAGATATGCAAAAGCTATTATTTCATTACAATCACGAAATAAGAGTATAGAGCTATAACCTTATTCTTATCCCAAACATTTCTAACTTGGTCAAAGTAGTTATGCCTGCTAATGAATTGCATACTCGGATTATTAAACATTTGATCTCATTTGTTTATCATGTTCTACATTATTAAGATTATTAATATATAGACATCTTGGAAATCACAGAGATGGCCAGAGAAATACAGGACTAATTCAACAAACTTATATAAAAACATTGTAAGATGGAAAACTCCACATCAAAGTACTGAACACATACCTTTTCTACACCAGTTGTATCTGGTGAAAGATTCTTTGCAGCCACACGCATCAAAATATCTCTTGAACTGATTCAGAAGAAGAACAGTAGGAAAACAAACTCTCAGCAGAATTAATAGTTAAGATGATGTTCTTCGAGGAAAGTGACCTTAGATTTAGAATTGAAGGGCATACGTAAGTATTCCAATTGGCTTATTTCCGATGGTAATTATTGCCGAACCCGTTTGAAATTCAACCATTTTCTTGGTAGCAGACAAAACTGATTCAGTTGGGGAGACTGCAACAACCCTGATAGATTAACTTCACTATAAGAAATATACTCTTCATAGGACACTACTAAATAAAAATATCTCTATAATCTTAAAAATCACCTATAGTATATGCATTGTCATTTATGTGGCTAATTACAGAAGAAGATATTACCTACTTTGAGTTCCTTGGATAATTGTTGACAATGATGGCTGAAATACCTGCTCTCGAAGAGCTTCAATAAACGTACTAGGCCCTGGGCAGGAGCAAAATCAGTAAAAAATTTCTGTGAGCAGGTATTTAAGAAGTTGAGGGATAAATAAAAAACTAACACAATAAACAATCTGGCAATTGCATCCATCAACTAATCAGCTGTTTGTATTCTGCTAACACAGACCAGATATAGATGTTCCCCAGTTTTTCTCCACCCCTTCAACAGCAGCTTGAATAGCTTTCCCCTTCTCAGCTGCCCTCTCTAGTCGTGCAATGGCATCATATAGACATTTTGTGATGTCAAGCAAAGCAATAACTTCACCATTCTCCACAACAGGCAAATGTCTAAATTTCCCTGAAAATAGATGCAGAAAAGAAATAAAATCTTTAGCTTGATGTAGCAAGGAAATATCAGACGGTTTAGGTCAATACGAACCAAGGACCATCTTCTGCAAAGCTTCCTCTGCAAGAGTGTCGGAAAGAACAAAAATGGGATTTCTTGTCATCACTTTCGAAACTGGCGTATCCTGAAGCGCCAATTCACAAGCAACAACTCTTGTTGCTATATCCTGCAATTAACAGAATATGCAATCATCACTCAACCTATAAGAAATGACTTAGTTTCTAGTATGTAATAAATGAAAATATAGTGTATCAACCTTGTCCGTCAGGATTCCGCAGAGCAAAGCATTTGAGTCAGTCAGCAGCGCAGCATCAACCCTACGAGCAGCCATCCTTCGGCAAGCCTCCAGCACTGTTGTACTGTCAGGCATTGTCAATGCTTTTGACAGTCGTAGCCTCTTGACAGTTCTCTCACCAGTTAAAGTCCTGCTCCAAAGGAATAAACAGGCCAACAAGAGTAATCATAGGGATGTATTACACTGATAGATAAAATGGTTAACGTGGTCAACATCATCAGTAAAAGTCTTCAATTACTCCACATGCATCAATAGAAGTTCTGATTTATGAATAATAACCGCAAAAGAACATATGCGCATCAATCTATTAACGCATTTAGAGTGTGCAATCATAGGGGTGTGTAGATAATTGTCAACAAAGAAGTATTCAATGAGCAAATACATGAACTGAAAGAAGGTTATGGTACATAGTCTACCTTCATTGAGCTGGGAACATTTGGATTGAACGGACAGAGAAATGCTTTGAACATATAAATCGGTCTAATGATGTGGCAAGCAGGGAGAACTATTGACATGATTAACCTCACGTCACCAATTTTAAGGTAGGTTTTACTATTCTAATACCCTACATAACCCCATTTATGCCATTTACAATAAAAAATATGAATATATTGGGGCACTCCATCTTTCTCTTGCCAAAGAAAAAGAAATTAATTCATATAACCTGCTTTATGCAGAAATTGATCAATAAAGAGCTGAACAATCAGGGTCATACAATAACCCCCAACTGTGACGATGATGAAGATCAAACATTAATCCTACCTCTTCCTGCAAGCATTTAGGATTTAAATCGAAATCGCCCAATAAAATGTTTTCCAACAATCATCTCCTTCAAGACTTTGATACAATTCAAATCAAAATGCCATCAGGACCGTATTGCATTTATTAACCAGTAGAAGCATATGATCAAAAGAATGAAATGTTTAATCGACGAACAACACATGCTCTTGACCTATCATCAGAACGATTTGACATAATTGAAACAAACACAACAATAATATTCGTTTCGCGAAAGAGAAAAGTTGTACTACGTAGGGAAGAAACCGCATAAAGTAAGACAATCAAGGGCAGAAGCGCACAAAGAACGCGAGAGGGGCGTCTTCCGACCGCTGTCGGAACTCCCCATCTCCGGCTGCTTCTTCCTCGCAGGTGAGCCGCTGAACGACGAGCTCCTCCTCGAATGGCCTTGGCCGTCCATCCCCAGTTGGCCCGATTGCAGATCGGAAGTACCAATCTCCTGCAATCGCCGGCAAGAGGGGGAAGGGGAGCGCTTAGGAGTTCCGGGACTCGGGTAGAACAAGGGGAACCGGAAGGTGAACTGTTACGGTTTCTTTTCTATTTCGCGCCTCTTTTATCCCGTTTCAAACGGAACGGTAAGGCCTCCGCGACCGCTAATTAATATTCTCAAAATAAAGACAAATAAAAAATGTAAAAAGAATAGTGATTTGTCATGAGATGTATTACCCAAATTATTTACACCACTGGCCACCCATCCTTTGATCGGTGGGTCCACATGCGTGGATGTGGATAATAAATAAGGGTAGATTTCCTCTGTGTTTCTTACTGTGTGGCCGAGATAGGAAAGGGCATCTTCGCGTACCTGCCAAATGGAAGGTCGGTGAAGAAGCTGTGAGGCGTCGAACAGCAGCCAGCCATCTGTATCAAACCCTGCAAACCTGGATCAGATGACACCCTGGTCCGAATCAAACGGGAGCGGGAATTGATACCAAATTAGGAATAATTAGTTATACCAAATCAATTGAATGAAATGGCTTCGTTTGGTCTAATTAAGATAAAAAGATTGGGATAATATGAAAACTTGTTAATATGCTGATGACCGATAGAGATAAAAAAATAAAAAGAAATAGTTGGTGACGGCGTGAACTTTATATAATATTTAAATAGAGAATCTTATTCGGGACTGCAGTAGGTGAAGAAGATCTGGGTGTCCGAGGAAGGAATCCCACGGTGTTGGTTGCCACGGTGGTCGGTCAAAGCAGCCTCGTCGGTTGGAGCCGTCCATTCCCCATTCCCCACGACAAGAATTTTTAAAAAGACGCTTGCAAACGGCACTTCTTTAGCGTACCCGCCTTTTGTACCTATTTTAGAATAGGGGATATTGTTGGACCCGCAACTCACACTTCTCTGCGTCTCATGGCACACGGTAAGGGCGTAATATTCTGCTTCTCATGACTTGGCGACCTCTTCGGTCTCCTCTCCTCTTTATAAACGCTGTTATAGGATGCTTGCATAGTAGACAAGATGGCGGACTGGGGGCCGGTGGTGGTGGCGGTGCTGCTGTTCGTGCTGTTGTCGCCGGGGCTGCTGTTCCAGCTGCCGGGAAAGGGGAGGGTAGTGGAGTTCGTCAACATGCAGACGAGCGGCATCTCCATCCTCGTCCACGCCGTCCTCTTCTTCGCCCTCCTCACCATCTTCCTCATCGCCGTCGGAGTCCACATCTACACCGGCTGACACACTACTTCTGCTGCAACCGCCTGCCTTCTTCCTTTCTTCCTTGTTACATATCTACCCTGATGGACGCTTAAGCATTACAATTAAGTTTTCGCCAGCGGCAGTTCCTATGTCCTTTTCTCTACTGTTGTTTGTTGCTGTTATTCGTTTAGTATATGTCCTTTCTGTTTGTGAAACTGTTATTGCCGTTTATTTTGGGATATATTTAAGATGACGATGTCCATGAAGGCATACTATGATTCATGAATACAAGTGGTTTCGTTGTCTCTCTGGTTCTTGGTTTCCATACTCGTCATTTCCTTTGCTAGTGACAACCACGCAGACGAATCTGATGGGGGGAGAGAGAGAGAGAGAGAGACACCAATGTAGCCCACGAGGCGATATAAAAATCGTTTTTCCCACGGGCAATGAAGGAAGAAGGGAGACTCGTCGTTGACTCGAACGAGATAGTCAACTGTTGGTTGACGCATCAGAGACCATGGGGAAGGGAAGGAATTCGATCCTTACCAACTGACATGAAATCAAGACCGACACGGTCTCTATATATAGGTTAGGACGGAGGGGCGAGTTAAATCTTTGATCAGTTAGATCCGTCGTTGATTAAGAGAATTTGGCGGAAAGACGCGATGAAAAATGTCAGTATCTTAATCCCTTTAGCTTTGAGATTTGAATCCCTGGGTGATGATACGAAATAGTGTCCAGAGTTAATCATCGTATGCCTTACGGTTTTGTTCATATGTCACTATGCATGGAGATTTTATCGACGGGGGGCTGACCTAATGGATGGTCATTCTGACCGAGCTAAGGTATTCATTTACAGGTCCAATAATCTACCATTGTTCTGTTATGCTTTTTCGTCCTAAGTGATGACAGTTAATCATTTGCTCGTCATTAATCCATTTTGTTTCTATGTAGATTCTAGGAGAAATAATTCCATGATATGATTCTTTCCTTGTTACGTTCCCTTTTTAACTCTCTAGGTATAGTAACTGTTTCTAAAATATAACTTAATAATTCAGCAATTAAGCTTCCAGATAGGCCACCTTGGTTGTATATCAGATGATAGCCCGGTACTAGCTTGATTGTATATACAATATATCTATATATTATTGATACGCTTCATTGAGTCAAGGCGACTTGGTACATAAAGTTCATCACGTCTTGAGAACCCTATCTTCAAAGGGAATGAGTTCGTGTCTTGAAAATCATATCTTCTAGGGGAAAGAGTTTGTCTTGAGAATGAAATCTCCAAGGGGATTGGTTCATCACCCTTGAAAACATTATCTCCAACGGGGATGAAGGAGATTTGCCCACGTCAAGAGTGACATATGCAAAACTAATTCACGTGAACTATACCTGAAAAGATCTAGATAATGGTGAGAGAAATTATGTTGAAATAAGAAATATTTCAAATAATATTCTCTCTTCCAACTCACGCAGACATGGTTGATTCTTCACCGGAGATCTTTATAGCAGCAGTTCATGAAAAAGGTTTTGCTACCTGAGAGCAATAAGCAGAATGTTTGCTCACTTTCGATGCTCAAGACAGCATCTATATATGGCACACAGAAATGCCAGTTTTCTTCTATCATGCAAGCCATCTAGTTGCTCACGTTTGGCTCGGTGGTTGCTGCAGCAATTCCCATTTGATCTGGATGATACCTGGAAGAAGAAGAAAGGAAAGAAGAAACTAGATGTTGCCATTTGATATGATGATTCCATGGTTCACAGCAAACAATTCCAGCGAAGGACACTTCTATCTGCAGAGAAATCACTTCGTTTCCACTGTAATGGAGGAAGAACACATGCACTGGCGGAGACAAAAGATTAGCAGATCGCAACAGGCCAATTGAAATGTAGCCTACAAAACATCAGATTGCATGATTGCAAGAAACCTACGTACTCTTCTCTTCAGGGATTTATCAGCTTAGAAGGCCATTTATTCATGTCAATACACATGGATAGAGTTAATTTACGTCGGTTCTGAAATTTTCGTACGTTCGATGAAAACCGATATCGGAAATGCTAAACTTTGAAAACATTCGAAAGGGTGTAATGAGAAAGTAGAGCAGTGAAGGCAATTTGCAGTTTAAAGTAAATTGCTTAAAAGAAATGTAAACCAGATTTTTATAGTGGTTCGATCGTCATGACCTATATCCACTCCACCGATTCCTCTTCCGTCGAGACCATCGGCATCCACTAACGATCTTCCTTCAATGGGCGAAGACTAACTAC
Source organism: Musa itinerans (assembly GCA_001649415.1). Lineage (NCBI taxonomy): Eukaryota > Viridiplantae > Streptophyta > Magnoliopsida > Zingiberales > Musaceae > Musa > Musa itinerans. The sequence goes on from LVTN01002231.1 coordinate 18,181, forward strand.
CCTTTTACATCCCTCTTCTCCTTTTCACGGGTTTATAAGATAACCTTTTACAAGCACACACTCCTCTCTAAACAGAATTCTAAGTTTAAGCTAAAGGAGGGGATCTCTCAAGTAATTTATACGGTGTTTTATCACTTTTAAGTTCTTTGTGCTTATGTATGTTACTATGGTGTTTTATCACTTTTAAGTTCTTTGTGCTTATGTATGTTAACCAGGGATGAAAGGGATATTTATAGGCTTCGAGTATATTCAAACTTCAAGCCTAAAGATGTCTCATCCTCGGTTTTCGGGGTACTAGTGGTAGATATTTATAGGCTTTGAGTAGATTCAAACTTCGATCCTAAAAATGTCTCATCCTCGGTTTTCAGGGTACTAATGGTACCACCGCCTATAGCACTAACACTGAGTGGTACCACCGCCTAACACCCTACCACTAGGCGGTACCACCGCTTGACAATCTCTCGAAGACTGTGTGGTACCATCGCCTGACATAGTCTCGGAGACGTCTTGGAGACCGTGTCACGACGGTGCCACCTGTTGGGTCACTGTTTGGGCATTTCACTTGGCCCAACACAGCTCAAACTTGGCTCAATTGGCCCATAATTGAGTTGACCCAATTACAATCCAATTATATATTAACTACGAATTTTAAGGTATACACTAAGCTAATTAAGTCCGATAAGTCTTGGTTTTTTCCGATGAGCTTCCGACAATCCTCTGACAAACTTTTGACGATCTCTCGACAATATTCCAGCGGACTCCCGGTAAGCTCCTAGACTTCACGACAATCTTCTTGGCGGGTTCCGATGAGCTTCTTTGGCAAGCTCCTGGACTTTTTGGTCAATTCTGGTAGACCTTCTAATAAACGTCCGGATTTCTGAAGAACTCTCAAACTCCCTACGAAATCTCGTTTTTGACTCCGGGACTTCATTTCCTTCTAATGAACGTCTGGATTTCCGAAGAACTCTCAAACTCCCTACGAAATCTCATTTTTAACTCCGGGACTTCATTTTGCTTTATGCCTTGTTATCGTAGTTAATCCTGCACACTTAAAACCTACTTCAATCTAGATAATTATTACTAAGCTAATCAAATATTATCCAGCATGTCATTAGTTCATCGACGCTTCATCCGATTCTTTGACGCATCGTTTTCTCTTGCGGCCTATTACCCAATCAGCCACTTGACCTCCGCAACTCTGATTTTCTTAGCACAATATCCGTTCTTCTTGGCCCGATGCCCAAACCCATGGCCCAAAGCCTTTTATCGATACGTTAACCGATCCTTCGACGCGACGTCCAATCTTTTGACATGTTTTTCTCTGGCCCAACATGATTCTTCCTTTCTCTTACGGCTTATTGCCCAATCGGCCACTTGACCTCCGCAACTCTGATTTTTTTGGCACAATATCTGCTCTTCTTGGCCCGATGCCTGAACCCATGGCCCGAAGCCTTCTGTCGATACATCGATCGATCCTTCGACGCGACGTCCAATCTTTTGACATGTTTTTCTCTAGCTCAACATGATTATTCTTACTTTAATTGTCTCTCGCTTATTGAAACTTCCTGCGACACTTAAAATGTAAATCAAATCATAAACACTATGAATTTGTTTCATCATCAAAATATGAGATTCAACTGTTAGCAATCATAAGTCAACTCTAATTAAATTCTCATTTAAATTTATATTTTTTAAAAAAATCATTATGATGCTAAACATATTAGTAGTGGCGTTTTCTCCTGTATTCTATATTTTATATGTTTTTTAATTCAAATAAACTAATAATAGTTGTTGCACGACTTACTAAACCGCGAAACAGTGCAGTTAATGGAACGCGATCGCTTCGGTATTCCCTTCATAACATTGAAGTTTAGATTAGATAGACTTCGTCGGAATTCTAGCTCAGTTGGACAGACAAAGCCATCTATTGCTTGAGATCGAGGAAGAAGTACTTTCCTCCTCTTCTTCCTAGGTGTTGCCCTACGACGTCGTGTTTCCCGTGTACTGTCGACCGTACGTGATAACACCTTCATGCCGTAGGTGTGGCTGCTCATCACCATCGATCGCCATTGCAGGTGCAGGAGAAGGCAAGAGTGGATGCTGAGCTTGAGAGGAGGATAGCCTTGTAGAGTTCTACAAAGGTCGACACTTTGAGCTCTCTCTCTCCCTTCCTGTTACTTGTTTCTCTTCATATTAATGGCGTCTTTTTTGTTCCTGCTGCATGTAATACTTGAATGTGTGCGTAAAGAAAGGATACATACTACTTAGAAAGCTAGTTCTTTCATGAGTTGTTCCTTAATTCTACAATTTAGAGTGCAGAGAGAAACATTGGAAAGGCCGTCTCTCTTCATTTGAAATGGAACCAAAGAGAAGAAGATGGCAAAACATATCTACGCTTGGGTTATTCTCCCTACTTCAGCATGATGATTTTGGAGAGAATTTAGTTACTAGATTCTACAGGTATAATTTTGTCTCAGATCTTTTGCTGGATTTTAGATTTTATTTGTGTAAATTAAATAGAAAAAGGCAAATCCGCACACACATGCATAGAGATTAGACAGGACAAAACAAATCATATATAAGCAATGCACCGAGGCCTAATTGACCCAATCGAAAGCCAAATCCATAGTAACCTGCCTAATTACCATCCCTATCGGGTTACTGTTTGTTACGATCCGATTGAATCCGGCTTACCTTCGACCTGATGCGATGTCAGCCCGATCTGAAGCCAACCCGATCTAAAACATCTAATCACAAGAATGGTACTTGTTAGGACCGGGCCGGACCACTGGGCGTAACATGAGAAACCAATAACGAACCCCAGACGGTTCAATTTGGCAATTGGATCGGAATCACAACAGATTTCTGACGAACCGGAAAAACGGGCCGGCTGAAGCCCACCCAATCTAAAACTAATCGAATCTGCCCTAGTTCGGGAACGCGAGACCAGCCCTAAGCCCTCTTCTCGTCGTCGGCGACGCCGCAGTCGGTTACATCGGCGGCCTCGAAGCTCGACCAGGTGCCACTTGTTGCAGGAGTCGGCTCATCTTCTGCAGTGTGCTCCGAGAGTCTCTCCTTCTCTAAAAGCGATTCCGTGTTCGTATCCCACCCGTGCTAGGCTGTGGCGCATCACCTGTGTCTTTGGGAAGGACGGTAAGAAGCTGCACTGCTAGTCCCAAGAGTCGTTCCTTAGTGGACCCAATAATCGTCCTTTTTTTTGTCTGTAACTCAATGCTGCTGTTTGTTTGTGGGTTGCACTGATGTCATTTGAAGTCGTTAATCTACTTTTGCCTTTGGATGATTCTTGATTCTCTTTGTTCGCGTATAAAAGCTAAATAAATTCCATTTTTCACGGATACCGGATACATTTAGAGATTTTTCGAGGTGCTTTGAGGCTTATTGCACCTCACTACACAAAATCCTACTAAAAATTCTATCTCGGTATGTATTCTTTGTAGCATTAGACAAATCTTGAGGGTTTTTTTACAGCTTATTGTTTGAATCTCAATCCCGGTTGCTCGTATAGATTCCAGCTTTGGAGAAAGCATTTTAGCTGATTTAGCCTTTGATGCTATCTGTCCGCCCTCTTCCTTTCTTAAAAATTTCTAAGAAAACCGCATCTCAACTTTTCTCCTTTCTTTAACCATTCTTACAAGCTCGTATCCCTAATCATCTTTGCTTAGCAGATTAAGGATCAAAATGGATGGGGAAGAGCTTACTGCACAAGAGACAGCCCTATATGATCGCCAAATTCGAGTCTGGGGGGTTGATGCTCAGAAAAGGTAGTTTGAGTCATTTCCCGTTTTCTTAAGTATTAATTATATGGTCTCTCTTTTGTTAATTTGATGTTTTTACTCTTCTTGGTTTGATATCTTTTTTTTTTTTTCAAAAAAAAGGTTAAGCAAGGCTCAGATACTCGTCAGTGGATTGAATGGCACATCGGTTGAGGTAATCCAGTTCTTTTGTGATTTTACTAAAATTTAGTCCTTCTGACTTCGTAATTATCATTGAAAAGATTGTTGGATTATGTGTCCTCTTGTCACATGGATTTGTCATTGATGTGCCACAATATGGATGAATAGTTACGATCTTTTATTCTAGTTAAATTGCCAACACTTATAGTCTGTGTTTCAGCTTGTTGCTTATTTTGTTTTCAGAAGCCTAGATCAATTATAGTCTAGTTAAGGCTTTCATGCAAATGCATGAACTCTAATCGGAAAATTGGTTTGCAGAATGCATGTACTCTGTACTGGTTGAATCAATTATAGTCCAGTTAAGGGTTTACTTCAAGCAAACACAAGAACTCAAATGGAAAAGTTGGTTTGGAGAATGCGTGTACTCTGTACAGTTAAGTTTTGGATATATGATTCATAACTTTGTTGTGAAAATGGATTAAATGTAGAGCTCATTATGATAGCTAAACTATAGATAATCTTAGTTTCTCAATGGAATGCTACCTGAGAAACTTCAAGTACTCTTGGATTTTGGATATGTTAATATGGGATTACAAGAAGAATGTTGGATAAGACAACACTTTTTTAAGCGGATTAGATTATAATACACATTGGAACATAGTTGTTTCTTGTCTTTTTAACATTTTTGAACTAAATGTAATTTTTCCAATAATATATTGTTAATATTCACAGACCATGTGCTCAATTCTCTTAAATGATTTTTTGTTTTTTTATTCTGCTCAGTATATTTATTAATAGGCATGTATATTATAGGTTTTCAAAACAAAACTCACATAGGGGATTGAAACTAATGTCCCACTGTAGTAATTAGATATGACATTAATTAAGTTAAAAAGTGTAGTACTAATGTGCCATACGAGCCAAAAGTAGTCGATTAGAGCAACAGCTGAAAGTTCTACTTTATCTGTGTGACTTTTCCTATATGAAGGTACTTCTGCGGCTACATACTTGCTCTTACAGTTTCTATGAATATTCAATAATTTGTGATAGCTAGATTGCTGAAAGTAACTCGGCAGCTAGATTGTTGAATTCCATGTTAATCATCTGTCAAGACTTTTAAAATAGTTGTTTTTGGAGGTCAAGTTGGAAGCATCTATATTTACCACTCACACGAGTTCTTTTCTCTTTTGGTTAGTTCTGCAAGAATATTGTTCTAGCAGGAGTAGGGAGTTTGACACTGATGGATGATCGTTTAGTGACAGAGGATGCACTGCAAGCTAATTTCTTGATTCCACGGGATGAGACTGTATATAGTGGTAGATCCCTTTCTGAACTATGTTGTGACTCTTTAAGAGATTTCAACCCTATGGTCCGTGTTTTAGCAGAAAAAGGTGAGTCCCATAATTCTTATAATTTCCAATTATGAATGCTTATTCTTTGGTGAAATCTCCAGCTTTTGCCAGATAAAACATATTGGTTGAGATGTGTGGTGGTTGTTGAGTTTCTAGCATGTCAGCAAAACTTTTTTTATATGCTTGCAACATTTTGATTTCACAGATATAGCTATTTCTGTGCTGTCATGATTTAGAGTATGACAATTTCAGATGTTAATATATGTAAATTCAATAATATCATGTTTTGCAAAACAAAGTTTGATTTAAGGATATTTAGGATTGATCAATCAATACTATGATCTAACTTATCTTGCTTGTTATATATCAATGCTCCATTTATCAGAATTTGGGTCCTTTGTGTCTATATCTGTGGAATGTTTGTGTCATCACAGATAAAACATATTGGTTGAGATGTGTGGTGGTTGTTGAGTTTCTAGCATGTCAGCAAAACTTTTTTTATATGCTTGCAACATTTTGATTTCACAGATATAGCTATTTCTGTGCTGTCATGATTTAGAGTATGACAATTTCAGATGTTAATATATGTAAATTCAATAATATCATGTTTTGCAAAACAAAGTTTGATTTAAGGATATTTAGGATTGATCAATCAATACTATGATCTAACTTATCTTGCTTGTTATATATCAATGCTCCATTTATCAGAATTTGGGTCCTTTGTGTCTATATCTGTGGAATGTTTGTGTCATCACTCATTTAATATGGCAATGCAGGATCACATAAGTTTGAGATATGGCGATTATCCCAAAATAAGCTTTAGAAAAATCAGTATATGGATTGTTTGTCCCGAAAAAAAGACAATCCAGATCTCCTGTATAAAAATGAGGTTTTGGATTGGAGCATCAAGGTTCTGGTTAAATTTATTTTTCAAAAAAAAGTTGGCAAATTAGAAAGATATGAATTATATGTCATGTTATTCAAATAATTTAAACCATAAAAAGATTAAGGGCTATAAAAAAAAACTTAAGATGTAAAAAGATCAACAAGAATACTGATTGGTCAAAAGATAGGAAAAGGAATTATTATAATATATGTATCTTGTAAATGCACCTGTTAAGACTTTAAGATGACCCTGACTTTAAGGTAATGTACCTAGCCTAATGCCCAAGTGGCAAAACCACGTACAAGGTAAACTGATTAATTATATCAGTAAAGGTTCGACTCACATTCTTTAGCAAGTTATTATATATGTATGCTTTGAAGGTGTCTTGGCACCTTGATAAATTTGCTCTATTGAGAACTGGGTGTCAAATTTTGAGCTATATGAAACTACTACTTTTCATGTAGGGATAAGTTGACATACATATTACCTTTCTTATGCCTGGTATGATGGAAATTCTGTGCACAGGGCTATCTGCCAATACATATTCCCATTTATGGAATCTTGCTTGATTGAATTAGTGTCCCTATATTCTACAGGTGAACATCAGATAGGTCTCATTAGGTTCATGTGCTGTTACAGTGGTCAATTATATTTCAATGGGATTTAATATCTGTGCATGTTAACATGAATAGTTAAGTCTGTGGAATTAAATTTTGCAGGTTTTTGATATGTAGGAAGCAGAATATTTTTCTAAAATATGATGCTTTTCTTGGTTGGAGTACAAAGAGATATTGGGCACAATGAACAGATTTGGTTTATTAAACGCATCTTGGCTATGGTAGTCTAATACAATACAAGACATTGTACTTAGATTATAATTGGTTTATACAAACATGTGCCCTCTAGACTGACATATGATCTATAATTCATACTGCATCATTATCTATTTTTCTTCGAACTCTTTGTACAATTATAAGGAGTTTGGAATGTAATATCGTATCTGAACATTGTCTTCTACAGGTGATTTGGCACAATGTGAAATGGAGTTTCTTGACAAGTTTGATGTTGTAGTTGTTACTGGCTGTTCACTCAAAACTAAGGTACTGAATGACACTTGATATAAAGCCTATCTAGTTGAGCTATGCTTATAGATATTTCCATTAAATTTAATTATTTGATATTCTAGATCTGCTTCGTATTTCTGTAACTATTAATGGATTAATTCTGTGTTTCACATGTGCTTTGTACTTACATTCACCTATGTTGTCTTTGATCTGTTAATTCTTTGATTATTTCTTCCCCAGATAGAAATCAATGAGAAATGTCGTAAAAGAGCCAAGCGAATTGCATTTTATGCAATTGAATGCCGAGATTCCTGTGGTGAAATTTTTGTTGACCTGCAGAACTACACCTATGCACAGGTGCAGTTGTTGATATTAGCAATGTCATCAGTATCGATTATGTTAAGCTGATTATGCATTGTGCTATTTTGGACAAATGATTGCAATCATAGTCTGCACAAGGCCTTCCTTTCCTTAAGTATTGTGTCTTGAAATATACTGCCATTTGTTATTGGGTGTTTTATGCAGCTCATTAATTGGTCACAGTTATATGCTTTCCTTTTTTGCTAGTCTTTTAATTTATGTTAAGAAGTTCTTGTCATGTTGACAGTTATTAGTGGCTCATTTAGTACGATTGTATGTCTGGCCTGTTTTATATACACTTATAATATGGGAGTCGATATGACTAATTTCTTTAGTTTGATAGGAATTCTTCCTTTATTTGTTGCATGCTTGTATGCTAGTCGTTAATAGAACTCTGCTGTGGTATCACATTCTGATATGTTATGAAAGTTTCTATTCATTTTAGACAGACAGCTGGTTATTTGATATGATTTTCTCTAGACAACAGACATCACAGAATTTCAGCAAAATGTTGTCCCTTTTTAATCTAAAACTAGCTGGTTAAGAGTAGTGTCATGCAAGGATTTAAATTCTGGTATACCTCGGTATGTACTAGCTATTATTTAACATCTGACCAAGTACCAGAATTGGAATGCATAGCTCAATACAGGTACATATATGTTTATCTGTATTTTTTATTATTTTATTCAGTGATATTGGGTGGTACAGGTTGGTATATATACTGCTATCCACCAATCTAATAGATTACTGAAACTTGTAATGAATTGGTATTTTAAATCCTTGGTGCTATCTTAAGCAATATATTTCAGAAAAGTAATCTATCTAACAACTAAAAAAGGGTGTACACAGTTTATGAGGCTCCCCCCATTGCGGAGTTTTAGGAGGATCAATGTACTCTGCCTTACCTTTAAATATTTAAAGAGACAGTTTCTGTTACACGAATCTTGGTCTCCTAGGTCGTAAAGGAGCAACCTTACCGATGTACCAAGGCCCACCGTCAGCTATCTAACAACTGCATGCATGATTTTTTTAATGATCGATTTACCTGAGAATATGAGTGTGAAGATTATGACTACCACTGAATTTCCACAATGTAACTAGTGTGTACTATGTTTACTGCTAGTTTAGCTGCCTATAGAGTAAGCTGCCAAAAGGATCCTTGCTTGGGTTTGTAAGTGACACGAAAGCAAGATTTCATGACTGCTAGGTTGTGCTGCATTCCAACCTGAAAACTAATACAATTGAAATGTAGTTCTATAACACTGCATTTATTATCATTGCCTAGAATCCTAGGCTACTTTTTAGCCACTGGATATGACCATGGATGTATTAAGTGTATTTTTCTGCACTTTTCTTTACCCTAGGTATCTACATGTGCAATAGACAAGGTGTAGGCAAATAAATAGGGGAAGCTGGATGGTAAATGATAAATTGGGGAGAAGACATACCAAGTCCATCAATCAATTAAATTATAGATTTTTTGTATTAACTCAAGACCAATTTTAACTAGCTCCATGATCTGTGAGGCATAGATCTTGACTAGACCTACCAAGCTTATGGGAGAGACTTTCTTTTGAGTAGTTTGCAATTATATAAAATTTCTTATGGGAATGCATCTAGAACTCCCCAAACTTGTATCCTGTTGTGGAGTAGAAAACCTTAGCATCATTGTTTTATTCAAAAGGAAAACTAAACTAAACTTAGTGTAACGAACAAGTACACGACCGTTCACATCACAGCGAATAAAAAAAAATCAAGTTTCGAAGGCCAACCTTTGGTCCAAAAATGACATGATTTGGCTGTACGGGCATACGTCGCCAACCAATTAGCTACACTGATCCCCTCTCTAAAAACCCTCCCCAAAAACATGGGAGAATTTACATTCAACAAAACAAATAGTCAATCCTTAAATTTTCTTGACCAAAGTCAATATGCTCCAGGATGGAGGAATATCTGCAGTAAAATATCCACTAGGATTCTTAACATCGATATCACTCAAAAATAGGACATCAAAAACCACCTAAACTATCCACTTAAATCAATAACAAGCCTCCATAAATACCTCAAAAATTGTAAAATATACATGTGACCCAAGTCTGAGTTGACTAGTAATGAGATTCATTGGGCTCTTATTCAAATCCATCATACATCAGATTACTTTCTTTAATGGACCTTACCTTTTAGACCTTCATTCCCACATAAGATTGGTTTGAATGAATGCTCCATGAGTTGGTGTCACAGGTCAGCGCAAATGTTGGATACAAATAATTTGACCTGGTACGTGCCTGTGCTTCAAAAGAAATTTGAAGGTCATTAACATCTTTTTATGACAATGTTTTGCCCTCATGGATGGATCAATCAAGACTGGTCTATGAATGGATGTGATTGTCAAAAAAACTTGCTACATGATTAATGAATCCTCTTTTAATTCTCCTTTAGATGATCGATCTTACAATATGATCTTTGTGCTCTTCGTTAATTGATTTGCTTCTTTAATCTTTTCAGCCTGTTCCACTGTTTCTTTTGATGGCCTTCAAATGCTGGCGCTTGTGATTTGGCTTATTAAGTTATCTAGAAATGACACTTCTCATTATTTTTTCGGCAGAAAAAGTCTGATGGTACTGCTGAATGTCATTTGAGTTATCCAAGTCTCGAGGTACATCTTTTAAGTGGTATTAAATATTATTTGTGATGTATTATTCCAATAGCTGCATTTTTGTTTTGTATAATGTTGTTAAAGCCATGTTTCTTGATGTTTAGCTTCTTTTGGCATCAGATCTAGTGTAGTTTACTTGTTGCTTTATGGAATTGCATACTCTTCAATTATTGCCAAAAACCATAAATATTTAAAAACCAAAGGATGACAAAGAAACACCATAGTGTGTAGCACAACAAATTTATTGTCCATTGTGGGGATAAAATGCAACTTTTGGAGGTTCTCTTGTATATTGCATTTGTCTATTGATGTACGCCTTTGCAAGTAGCTTTTCTGAGCTTTGTCCAACCTTATATGGTTAATCTTTATGAGAGAACGGTGTTGAGTATCAAATTCATATTTAGAATTTGTGGGTTAGGATGCAAGTTAGTGATTGCATAAGATGTCACTTATATTAACACAAGTTGTAAATCTATGTTCGACCTATATGTATGTATATATGTATGTATGTATGTATGTATATCTATATATATGTATGTATGTATGTATGTATACATATACATATATCAAAAGCAAAAGGAATCATTTGTACCTGATCTTAAATTTTTTTTTCCTGGGCCTAACACAGTTCTTCGATCATTAAATTCTTTTCACAAGATTAGAATCTTAGTTTTGTTATTGGTTATTCTATATAGATAATGACTGAAACTTGGTCAAATGTCCTCTGCCTCTGGATTCAGTGGACAACAAGTTTCATTTGCAATTATCATCTCTATTGCAGGATGCAATTTTAATACCATGGAGGAATCTTCCTAGGAAAGTGAGCAAATTGTACTTTGCTATGAGAGGTTTGTAAGAAAACATACTGAAGCAATTTCTTAAAAAAACTCTTTATTTTCCTCCATTTTGGTATGCCCTCCACAATTAACTCGTAATGCATGATGTTAATTATTTTTCATGCAGTAATAGAGAAGTTTGAATTATCCGAAGGATGTAATCCTGGTGAATTGTCTAATTTTGATCTTCCTGCTGTTTTGAAGCTGAGGAAAGAGCTATGTGATGCTCAGGTAACCTGGATATTTCATAGCTAAGCATATATTATATTTGTGCATGCATGTGATGTCTTCTTTGCCCAATTCTTTTTCAGTCCTTGAATGAATCACATGTTCCTGAAACACTTCTGGAAAGGATACTAGTTGCTGGGCCAATGTTATATCCACCTGTATGCCCGATACTTGGTGGAATTCTTGGTCAGGTGTGTAAAATTTTATTTAAAGTCTATTATTCATGAATCTTTTTTTCTAATGTATGGATATACCTTAGCAACATATATTTGTTTTCACTATAATAAGTGTCATCCAAGATAACTGAAAAATGCTCGAATCCAACACGAGGCTTCTGCCAATGTGAGATCTAAGTGGGGTCTATATATGCAGCCTTACCTTATATTTAAAAATATAGAAGCTATTTTCATGACTCGAATTATGATCACTCAGGTTGCAAGGGTACAACCTCTTCCTTTGTCATGTAATCTCTCTGTTGATGGCGCTATTTGTTTATTTTCTGTATCTACTGACCTTATACCTTTTCTTTATCCCCTCCTCTTTTTCTGTCTGCTTCTTTTCTTATGCTAGTAAATTAGGTGGGCCCTAACCCTTGATTATTTCAGAGAAATCAGGACGCAATACATAGTTTCACATTTCATTGACTATCAAAATTTTCAGTATTTACAAGAATAAATGAAGTTGTCCTTAACTTTCTGACTCATCTTGTATGTTGAATTTGAGCCGAAAGTTGAAGGCTACTGTCTATATCTCTAACCTATGATGCAAGCCCAACCTGATGCGACCTACTTTGGGATAAATTGCTAGCTTGTTTACTTTGATTAGTGTACATTAATTCTTTTCTATGTTATTTAAGTATTCGTATATGAGATGGATTATTATCATATGCGGTGCTGTATAGCAATTTCACGTGTTTTTTCTCTGCATTAAATAAATCAAAGGGTAGAGCCTAGTAAACTAAGAATCTCTTGTGATTTGGAGTCACCATATGCAAGCTAAAGTTGTTGCTTCATTCTACCAGGAAGTGATCAAGGCAATATCTGGCAAAGGTGACCCACTCAAAAATTTCTTCTACTTCGATGCTGCTGATGGAAAGGGAGTGATTGAGGATATCTCCAACCCCTCCTCGATCTGATATCCTCTAAGACAGAAGATTGGTTGTCGTGTTAATTTAAAGTCCTAATGCTCCAATGTACTAGTCATATGCCACGTGACTTGGAGTTATCTTTTCCAAATTTCACTGTTTTTTCCAAATGTCATGCGCCAAGTTCATATGATAATCCTGTACACTGATGGTATTAGACTGATGTTTCTGTGCTATGTCGATTTTGCTCGAATCTTAAGGTATGTTGTCAGTAGAATTTGCCGCCGATCTCAAGAAAGAGATACATACAGGCTCCATAAAAGTTCTTTGTAAGGTCTACTCAATGCAAAATTGATGGGAGTCTCGTTCGCTGATCTCCACACCGACATGGCCACGGTGGTTGGGGTTAGATGTCCTTAATCTAAATTGCTGCAAGTATTGACATCATGTATCCGAAATAAAAGGAGCAAATAAAGCTGAACAGCCCCTTATAACCTCTAATCCCAAATTCAAAACTTCAAACGTGGGTTAGGGGACAGTTCATCTCCTTCCACATTTGTAGCACTTGCAAGTCCTCGACTCCATCCCAATACCCTCAACCCCACGCTGCCGCTGAAGGACAACCGGTCTCTCTGTTCTCAACCATGGCAACGTTGCAACGGGATCACGCAAGGCAGCAACAGGAGGACGAGGACCATCTCTACAGGCGATTCCAACACCTCCAACACGATTGGAATTCCTACAGGCAGTCCACCGCCCGCCGTCGTCGCAGCTGCTCCGCCACCGACGTGTCCACCTTCACCTCCGCCGACCTTCTCGAGCTCATCCACGACTCACCGAAGAAGCTCGTCTCTGCCCTGCAGCAACCTCGGCCTCCTTGGGAGTCGACGAAGCCTAACGGTGTTGTTGGCCGGGCGGTGGAGGAGATCGTGGCCGAGAGGCATGCGGCAATGCGGAGCGGCAAGCTAAGGGAGCGGAGGCTGTTGGAGGCGTTGGAGCGTGCGAAGGACGAAGCGGGCTTGCATGGAGGACAGGAGATATGCAGCGTCTGCTCTTCTGTGCTCGTCCAGGGTGCCGAAGTCGACTCCTCGTCCTCCTACTGCTCGTCATGCATCGGTGAATGCAGCTATCTTCAAAACGAGGAGTGCATGTCTTCTTCCTCTTTGTCGTCTTCTCCTCCACCATCTTCTTTGGAGAATACGAAGAAGAAGAGGGCGGGAAGAGTTAGAAGACAAGTTGCAGGTGGCGATCATGGAGGTAAGTGGATGGCTAGGGTTGCTGTGTTCGCAGTTATCGCTGTGGTTTTGGCAGTCGCTCTCATCTCGCTGAGTGAGTTTGGCATGGAGGAGCGTGGAGATTTCATGATCCCAACTTGAGCTTTATGTGGGCTCTGATCGAACCAATTCCCTTGTAAGGTTCCAAGTCACATGAGTCAGTCTTCCCAGCATAATGACCATGGGGATGAGGGACTGTGTCTTGGCCTTCATCTGCATTACAATTCCCTTCTAGGTTTAGTTTTGCCGTCGTACGCATGAGGCACTGTGTCCTGTCCTTCTACATTACAATTCCCTTCTAGGTTTAGTTTTGCCATCGTACGCATGAGGCACTCTCTTGTCCTTCTTCTACATTACAATCCCTTCTATGTTTCTGTGTCTTGTCCTTCTTCTACATCACAATCCCCTTCTACGTATAGTTTTGCCGTCGTACGCATGAGGCACTGTGTTTCATGATCGTCTCATGATGTATTAATATGCAACACCACTAAAACAAGCATCCCTCCGTAAGTAATTCTCCCATGGTAATGGTCGCCTTGCTTAGAAGGTGATTTTTCCCTATTTGAATGCATTAATTTTGTGGATCGCTAGTGCTTTGCTATTGGAGACCCATATGAGTTATTTTTGTATTTAAAAATAAAAAATAAAAAATAAAAACATTTTATTCTACTGCTGTAGAAAGAATTAAGAGGATCAGAGTTTGTACAAACAAATCATCCGGGAAATCAGATCCCGGGATTCGAGGAACATTGTATCTAATTTTAATCTAGGGAGTTGATATCATGCAAAGTAGTGTGGTTGGACCATGGACATGACTCATGTTTTATGATCGATTTGAGTTTGACGAGATGCAAGGATAAGAAAGGTCTACGTTGGCATCTTTTGCCGGTTCACAATAAAACCAATGAAGCAACGTTGCATTTGGAACCAATCCCATTCTTTTAATTCCTAGCTTCTTTTGATCCCTATTGCGAATAAGGAAGTTTAGAAATTGCTATGGTGCATTTTTGTTATTCCCAGTGTTCTTTGATTATGTTGGAAATGGCTACATAACCGTTCACAAACTTCTGCTAGACTTTCTATCTTTGACACTATCGATACTCCTTGTTGTTACTTTTGTGATCAATTTACGGATGACTAGAATCATACAAATTTTTTTTAACTATTCTTTTTTCAAAACCTAAAGGTCATTTTATTTTATGAGAATCGTTTGCACTTTTCACTTGTATATTTAAGTGAATGGTGGAACATTTCTTGGCTTAAAGAAGGGGATAAACTCCTATAAGTGGTGGATTACTTCTCAAATCTCTTAGTGCTCATAGCTTATGGTTGATTTGGAAGGCCGCAATGATATTGATTTTAATGAGAATATGATATCATCGTGCGGAGCTATTGGCTCTGTGATGAATTCTATGACCTCTCATCTTTCTGAAGGGATTAGCAAGTTACCTTGCCAAAGTAGTATCCAATAAAAAAATCTAACTATGTTAGGATCAAATTAAATACTCATGGTGCCTATAATATAAATACTAAAAGAGCGGAATTATTTTTTAATTAAGACTAAGAGACCTTAAAAACCTGTGTATATTATTAACATGATGTAAATATGTGGCTGAGGGATGCAGCTTCTCCACTGAACTGTTGCTCCTATTTATGAACATGCAATATCAGAAGACACCAATTATATTACGATTGAAGTAGATAATAAAAACTTGATTAAAGTATTGAAAAAAGAGAAGGAACCTTCATGACAATTTACCAATGTATTTCGTAACATTTTTTTATTGTTTTAGAAATTTCTCATGAAAGAAAATCAGTGTTCATTGATTTGTCACACGTGGCAAGGCCTTTAGATTAAATCAGTTATCACGTGTGAATCGGTCACCTAATTTGTATTCTTTGTTAAGCTCCAACTAGGATTCGGTTGTATTAGATTCCCTTAATTAATTTAATTTATTTGAAGGACAAAAAGGAAAACCAACGGTGATTGATATAGATGATGATAGCCTTTTTACATATATCACTGCATATGGGACTAATCTTCATCCTTTTCTTTTCTCCATCTCATACACATCAATATAAATCCCAAAAGAAGTCTCCATGTTACATGTGGGAGAAGTCTTCATGTTCCATGTGGAAAGATTTCCACGCAAGAGAATAAGAATAATAATATTTCCATGGTTTATAAAACTCCCATATGCCTTTTCATCTCTCATAAAAGAAAATAAAAATTGAGAAAAGTCATCGAAACCTTCAGCACTTCAAGTCCCAAGCTCTCAAAGTTGATAGAAGATGATGATAAAAATACATATAATATCTCTGTTTTTAGAATCAATCTATAATTCAAACGTTCATTGAGTAACTAAACTGATTATATGATTTGAGTGATTGATTAAGAAAAATCTTTCCCTTAAAACCTATCATCTCAACGAATAAATATCATTCCTTTTGTAATATATCATATCAGAGCGAGCAACAGAGCAAGAGTTTTCTATTCTCGCTATCCGATGATAGCATCCCTCTATTGACTTGCCATTGATCTGTCGGTGATAGCAAGACTTCTCCACTGATATGTCGTTATCGGTTTCCCCCTCTGCTAATCTATTACCAGCATGAAGCCAACGGACTTCATGCTGGCAGACTTCATCCTTATCGGACTTCTTCACTCTCCCCCCCTTCTTCCTCACCGTCCCACAAGGACTTGGTGTTAGGAACGAGTCGACACTAAAAGGGGGGGTGAATTAGTGCAGTGGTAAAATTACGTCGGTTTTAAAAATCTTTCGTACGTTGAAAACCGATTTTGGAAACTTAACTTGAAAGCGTGTTCATAAATGTATTGAAGGCAGTAAGCAAGTAAAGTAGTTTATAGTAAAGTAAATTGCTCAAAAATAGAAATGCAAACTAGAGAAGAACACGCTAATTTTATAGTGGTTCGGTCGTTGTGACCTACATCCACTCCACCGATTCCTCTTTCGTCGAGGCCACTAGCATCCACTATCGGTCTTCCTTCAATAGGTGAAGACCAACCACCTTTTACACCCCTCTTATCCTTTTCACAGGTTTAGGAGACAACCTTTACAAGCACTCACTCCTCTCTAAACAGAATTCTAAAGTTAGATCTAGAGGAGGGGATTTCTCAAGTGATTGTAACAGCGTTTTCTCATTTTAAAACTCTCTGTGCTTGTGTAGGTTAACTAGGGATAAATCCCGGGTCTCTTGGGTACGGGCGGTACCACCGCTTGTGCTAGGCGGTACCACCACTAGTGTTAGTCTGACATTGATACTGCATTGGGCGGTACCACCACCCAGTCTAGTGGTACCACCGCCTAGTTTGGCGGTACCACTACCTGACACCTTGTGCTGGGCGGTACCACCACCCAGACTGGCAGTACCATCGCTTGATAGCCTCTCGGAGACTGTGTTTTGGTGGTACCACCGCCTGACACAGTCTTGGAGACTGTGCCACAATGGTGCTACCTCTTGGGTCACTATTTGGGCCTTTTATTGGGCCCAACATAGTCCTTATATGGGCCCAACTAGCCCCTAATTAAGTTGGCCCAATTCTAATCCCAATTATGTGCTAACTACGAATTCTAAGACAT
>LVTN01002232.1:6324-22778 GCA_001649415.1 Musa itinerans
GGTTTTATCGTACGAACATCATATTTCAGTTTGCTCTTACGTTCTGATTTCCATCATAACTGCAAACTGCCTCTATATCTTTACTTTAACTGCATCTCACTTAATCACAAGTGATTTACGAATCAGCTTTCTTATCGAGATTGCGTTTATCGTACGAACGCAGTTTTAATCGTCGAAAGTTTTCCGCTGCACTAATTCCCCCCCCCCCCCCCTCTTAGTGCTCTTGATCCTAACAGATGTCTCTCTCGAGTAACCTATGATCAGGATTATTTAGAATCTGTGTTTAAAGGTGAATCGGTCTCATTATCATGATCTCATCATGATCCGATTCCCATTGCATAGATCCAAGGAGATCACAATATATACATACATATATGCAATAGTCAATATAAAGTGATAAATGCCAAAATATAATAAGCAAAAAGATTCTGTGTCAATCATCCAACATTTCGTAAGCGGATCGATCAGTGAACTCATTCTCCAATGAGCACCTGTACTGTATCTCTAGTGTCCCCACACGAGCAGCTATGAGACTAGCTACATCCATCATATGGACGAGTATACAGCACACCAGTCTGTCCAGTTATTTCGATGTCTCTCTCGAATAACCTATGATTGGGATTATTTAGGATCTGTGTTTAAAGGTGAATCGGTCTCATTATCATGATCTCATCATGATCCGATTCCTATTGCACAGATCCAAGGACATCACAATATATACATGCATATATGCAATAGTCAATATAAAGTGATAAATGCCAAAATATAATAAGCAAAAGGATTCTGTATCAAGTCACACGTGCCATCACTCACGTGATTGGCTTGCTGGACACCTATGACTAGCACATATCAATGACATATGAGGTATTTCGGAGCATATCAAGGATGTAGGAAATGTTTCGGAGTATATCAATAACAAATGAAACATTTCAGAACATATCAAAGGATAAATACAAAACAAAAGCTCAAACGTGGCATATGACATTGCATACATTTCATTCTTATCCAAAGCACAGATAGAAGCATATAACCAAAGTTTTAGATATCATATCAAGCAAATAGAAGGTGAAGTGGGATCCCAAATATAAACATAATATGGTCCATCCATTTCTGAATGACCACCAAACATAATCTAGAGCATCGCGGGCTCTAAGCACATATCCTTTACCATTTCTAGCAAAGGTCTAAATAATCCCTTTACCATTTTGGGCAAATGTCCATATAATTCCTTTACTATTTCTAGGAAAGGTCCAAATAATCTCATAAACACTAGAGTACAAAAGGATATTGTAAACAATAAAGTTGGCACATATCGGAAACACATGCGGAACAACGGAATGCATGTGGCTATACGAGATATTACGATACATACATGAAGTTTCCATAACAGATTTAGGTATACAAATACTTGTAGGACAAGATTATACAAGAATTTAGCTGAAATCAATTTCCAAAGAGACGAAACAAGAATAGGTAAAATCGATCAAAGCTCGATTCTGACAGAATTTGAAAGGTACATTGCATGAATTGTTTTGATAATTATTTATACTCTAATTTGCACAAAATAATAGTCATTCGAAAGATGTATCAATCTAGTTTTTGTTAACTCAATTTTTGTATGATTCGGTGTTTCCAACAAGAAGTTATAAACAATTTAGTAACTAAAAGTCAGAGAACATTATCTCTGTTTTGCAGAATTCATAGAGTTAACTTGAACAAATGATTCAATAGGCATTTATACTCCAAATCATCAAATAAGATATGCATAGAAATGTTTATGAGTTTAGTTTCTAAAAAATAATATTTTGTATAAATTATAGTTTTTAACATAGAGTTATAAGCGAGAAAGTATTGAAAGGTCAAAACTAGCAGTCTCTATTTTACAGATGTCATAGGGTCAATTGAAATAATAGTTTTAATAGGTAAATAGACTCCAAATTTATCAATCTTAGTATCAAAGGAAAGATCCGTGGGTCTAAAATAGACTCCAAATTTTTAGATTTATTTAGTTTTTCTAAAATCAAGAATCTATGCATAATGTTATAGCTAGAACAATACAGAAAGGTTAGATCTCGAAAAATTCTAAATTTTAGATTCACAGTTTTATTCCCAAATGATAGAAATATTAAGTATGAAGCTAAAATCTTCCAAAGTTTTTAGAATTAAGATGAAATTAGAGATCAAGATTTCAGAAGGAAGGGGTTAGAATACTTGCCTTAAACAAATTTGAGTCACAAAGGTATGGAATTGATGCAAAACCTCAAGCCAAATCAAAGCTTTTTCTTCCTCTTCTACTTCAATTCCTCTTCCCTTCTCTTCTTAAACCAATGTTGGCTGCAGCTCTTAAGTTTTCATCCTTTTATTTCTCCTCTAATGTATTAGATTTTGCTAATATAAGGATTGTAAGGTGGCAAACATGCATGAAAGAGGCTTAGGTGTCATTCATAGGATAAACTTTGGTGGCACCATTAGGTTAGCTAGTGACATATGTCTACCATTTTTTTTATTTTTTTAAACCTAATATGAATCTTTCATAAATCATATCATATTTCTAATATTTACATTTAGGTCCTTACATTACAAATAGGCCCTTATAAAATTTTCAAAAATGAGGGATGTTACACTCTCCCCTCCTTGAAAGAAAAATTTAGTCCTTTAAATTTGTCATACCTCCTTCGACGAAAAGTTGAAATCAAGATTGCACCTGGATTGAGGTCATCAACATCATTTGAGTCTTGTGCTTTCCTCATAGCATTCAAATCAAAATTATCTTCTAATAACTTCCATTGTTCTGCTACCATTGGATCAGGCTAACCACTAAAACTAGGAGGATTAAACTCAAATTATCTCATTCCTAGTCCATTTTAATTTGATGTCCCCGGTCAATACTTTCATCTCACTTAATTACCCAAAGAAGATAAAACAAGAGGACCAGATGTACTCGACATCATCGATTCCAAAAAGACATCAAAGTAATTTTCATCGATCACTATAGTTTACTAGACCTCAATATATTTTGCACATCAAACATATCAAATATCTCAGTAATCCTCAAATCATGCTCTGATACCATATCTATCACGCCCCTTGAATTTAATTCTCATTCAAAAGGTGTAAACCAAACTCAAAATTGATAAGTTCATATTTACCATCAATATTCCATTAGACACCAAGTGTACTTATACAACAAAACACATCATCCACTAAAGGTTTGCCCAAAGTCTTCTAGCTTTCCACTGCCTTAGCCCAATTTAAACATTTTAGCAAGCGACAAGCTATCTTGAAAAAAATTATTAGCAACGGAATCAGTACATAAAGCTCAGCAAGCGACTAACAATCAATGGCAGATGAATCATTTCGGAGCATATTAATGACGGATGAAACATTTCGGAACATATCAATGACAAATGAAACATTACGGAATATATCAATGGCGTATGAAATGTTTTGGAACATATCAATGACATAAGAAATATTTCAGATCATATCAATGACATATGTAGCATTTCGGAGCATATTAATGGCGGTTGAAACATTTCGAAACATATTAACGGCGGATAAAATGCTTCGGAACATATCAATGGCATATGAAGCATTTCAGAGTATATCAAGAACATAGGAAATGTTTCGGAGTATATCAATAATAAATGAAACATTTTGGAACATATCAAAAGACAAATACGAAACAGAAGCTCAAACGTCGCATATGACGTTGCATACATTTCATTCTTATCCAAAGCATAGATAGAAGCATATAACCAAAGCTTTGGATATCATATCAAGTATATAGAAGGTGAAGTGGGATTCCAAATATAATATGGTCCATCCATTTTTGAATGACCACCAAACATAATCTAGAGCATCGTGGGCTCTAAGCACATACCCTTTACCATTTCTGGCAAATGTCTAGATAATCCCTTTACCATTTCTGGCAAAGGTCCATATAATCCCTTTACTATTTCTAGCAAAGGTCCAAATAATCCCTTAGAAAAATTTAGTCCTTTAAATTTGTCATACCTCCTTCGACGAAAAGTTGAAATCAAGATTGCACCTGGATTGAGGTCATCAACATCATTTGAGTCTTGTGCTTTCCTCATAGCATTCAAATCAAAATTATCTTCTAATAACTTCCATTGTTCTGCTACCATTGGATCAGGCTAACCACTAAAACTAGGAGGATTAAACTCAAATTATCTCATTCCTAGTCCATTTTAATTTGATGTCCCCGGTCAATACTTTCATCTCACTTAATTACCCAAAGAAGATAAAACAAGAGGACCAGATGTACTCGACATCATCGATTCCAAAAAGACATCAAAGTAATTTTCATCGATCACTATAGTTTACTAGACCTCAATATATTTTGCACATCAAACATATCAAATATCTCAGTAATCCTCAAATCATGCTCTGATACCATATCTATCACGCCCCTTGAATTTAATTCTCATTCAAAAGGTGTAAACCAAACTCAAAATTGATAAGTTCATATTTACCATCAATACTAAGAATTTTAGCTGAAATCAATTTTCAAAGAGTCAAAACAAGAATAGGCGAAATCGATCAAAGCTCGATTCTGACAGAATTTAAGAGGCACATTGCATGAATTGTTTGGATAATCACATACTCATCTGTAGAGTATCTTTTGAAAGGTAAACGTTGTCTAGAAGATCTTCTCAACTGAGGTTCTACGGGAAGTTGCTCTCTAACTTCTTCTTGCTCAACATGTCTTGTAGGTTGATCAACGTCAGGCTCTACACCATCTTCCTACACATCTCCCCCATCATCCTGATATACTAGAGGAATAACTGGGTCACAATATGCTAATCCTTCTGTAGAAGTCTTGGTTGGTGTCTTCTTCTTCAAATCCTCAAAGGTTTGATCCTTAAAGAAGACCACATCTCTACTTCTAAACACTTTCTACTTTTCTAGATCCCAAAGCCTGTAACCAAAATGATTATGTGAGTAGCCAAGAAAAATATATTCTTTTGTCTTACCATCTAGCTTGGACCTCTCATTGTCTAGAACATGTGCAAATGCACGATAACCAAACACTCTCAAATGCTTGTAGAAAACATCTTTCCCTGATCATATATTCTTTGCAACATCACTATCTAAGGCTGTACATGGTGACAAGTTGATCACATCAATTGCAGTTCTCAAAGCCTCATCCCAAAACCTTTTGGGTAGCTTGGCTTATGAAAGTATACATCTGATCTTTTCCATGATGGTGCGGTTCATCCTCTCTGTAATTGCATTATGCTAAGGTGTATCGGGAACTGTCATCTCATGTTGGATGTTATGTGACCTACAATAATCATTAAATAATCCTGTGTACTTACCAGCATTATCTGATCTTATGTATTTCAATTACCTTTCTGTCTCCCTTTCAACCCTAGCATGAAATTCTTTAAAGACATTAATAACCGGATTTTTTATCTTCAAAGCATAAGCCCCAAACTTTCCTAGAAAAATCGTCTATAAAAGTGACAAAATAAAGTGCACCATTGATGCCAAGAATATCAACAGATCCACCATGAGTTTTTGTCCTCAAAGGACCACATAAATCAGTATAAACACGATCCAAGGTATGCATTTTTCTAAACATAGTAGGATTAGCAAATGAAATTCTATGTTGTTTACCAGTCAAATAATCAATACTAGGGTTCAGATGTGTACCTCTAAGGTTTGGCAATACCTCTCTCTTGGAAAGAGCTTGCAACCCCTTCTCGCTCATGTGTCCCAATCGCCTATGCCACAACTCCATGCTGAAGTCTTTCTTTGTAGCATTTAACTGCTCACCACAAGCTTTGGCCTACACCCTGTATAAGGTATGACATTTCTTTCCACTAGCCATAATAAGAGAACCCTTATTGAGCTTCCATTGCCCTCTGTGAAATCTGCTATTATAGTCTTCATCATCTAGTATTTCAACTGAAATTAAATTCAACCTTAAGTCAACCACATGCCTCACATCCTTAAGCACCAACTTGTAGCCAAGGTTGGTCTTTATATGGATATCACCTATGCCAATGATGTCTGCTGTGCCATAATTGTCCATCTTGACAACACCAAAATTTCCAGACTTGTAGGTAGTAAAAAACTCCCTCCGTAGTGTAGCATGATAAGAAGCACCAGTGTCAATCACCCACTCAAGATCCTAACACACATAAGAAAAAATATCATCAGAAGGAGATAAAATCAAATAATCACAATCCTACACTATAATTGTGATATTATCTTTTGACTTTATAGACTCCACTTCTTTTCCCTTTTTCTTGATCTTCTTAGGTTGCGTACATTTATTCTTGTAATGTCCTTTCTCACCATAGTTATAGTAAACAATCTCTTTTCTTAATCTTAACTTACTTCTACCCATGCGTGAACTGCTTCTATACTTTGACCTTCCTCTGTTCTTTGAGATAAGTGCTTGTGAATCATTCTGAGATGTTAATGAATTCTTTTTTCTCAACTCCTCATTCAACAAACTGTTTGTTACTTGACTCATAGTGACAACCCCATCTAGCGCAAAATTACTAAGGGAAACCACTAGTGTCTCCCAACTTTTTGGCAATGAACTGAGAAGTAACAATGCTTACAACTCATCATCAAGAGACATTTTCATAGAGGATAACTAGTTTGTGATACTCTACATTTCATTCAAATGTTCAGCAATAGAAGCACCCTCTCTATATTTTAGGTTCACAAGTTTTCTGATAAAAAAGCTTTGTTGCCAACTGTTTTTCTTTCATAGAGACCTTCCAACTTTTTCCAAAGAGAATATGCAGAACTTTCAGTAGAAACATAGTGAAAGACACTATCATCAAGCCATTGTCGGATAAACCCAACTATTTTTCAATCTAAACCTCTTCCACTCATCATCTGTCATAGTTATGGGTTTTGTACTATCCCCCAGCAAAGGTCCATACAAATCTTTGCAATACAAGAGATCTTCCATTCTTAATTTCTACATCATCCAATTGTTTCCATTCAAGCTAGTCATATGAGAAACATTACTGGCCTCCATGTTCAAATACAAAAATTAAATCACTACAACCTTGCTTTGATACTAATTGATGTGATATAAAGAGAAATAAACTTTTGTATATGAACAAATACTAACAGGCCATAACACGCAGCGGAATTAAATAGAATCATAATCAAATAGAACACTGGGTGATTGGCTAATCAAACACATTTCCTATGCAATCTCTTCTGGAACTAGTACTAATATGTGGTACGATCCTTGGGTGAATGGGAAAAGTATATTTCAATTATATGGTGATAGAATACGAAACGACCTTGGGGCTCCCAAAGATTGGAAGGTTTCCGAGTTCATTGCTAATGGTACCTGGTGTCTCCCTAATCCTATTTCTCCCGAGATGTTATCACTTTGGCCGGACATTATAGGTATTCCAATCAGGAACAACTCTTCAGATATACTTATTTGGCCTCATGACAATGGCAAATTTAGTGCCACATCCGTATGGAATCAAATTAGGCAAAGAAATAACAAGTGGATCTCAAGCAGTTGGACATGGGATCGACCGGGATCACAGAGACATTCCTTATGTACATGGCAGGCCCTTCTCAATAAACTACCTACAATAGACAATATGAAGAGAAGAGGTATCTATCATGTTAACCGATGCTCCCTTTGTATGCAACAAGAAGAAACTGTTGATCATCTCTATTTTGCTTGTGACTATACTAAATGGATATGGAAGGAGATTCTCCGGCGATTTGAACTCAATAGACTGCCGCAACCAAACTTGCTTCAAGAACTAGGTGACCTCATGTAATGTTTCTCAAGAAATGGCCTATCACACAACTAGCAAATGTTACTTTTAGATGCGCTATTTGGTGGATGTAGAAGGAGAGATATAACAGAATATTTGAATGTCAACACACAAACAATGCTCAGCTCTTGAAAGAGATTATTAGAGACTTAAGATCTAGTATGGAGCACGATCTCAAAATGGAGCACTTTACTCGAAGAGAAAAAGATATTTTTATCAAATTTAATTTTGCTATTAGCTAAAGATCTTGGGAATGATGTTAAATACTGTACTTACAGGTAGTCTTGATATATCTTAATATATATTTTATTTGTTGGCTCTAGTTAGGAGTTATAGTCTACAGCATGTGTAGTCATAACTACCACATTTGCACTCTATGAGTTACATGGCTTTGTCTATGACTTGTATAGATAAAGCTATTTATAGAAACTTTACACTTAATCAATTTACTCTTACTTACCAAAAAAAAATAGAACACCAAGATATACGTGGAAAACCCCTCTAATGTGAAGGGTAAAAACCACGGGGCAAACTAGAGATAATCTACTATAAGAATAATGAATATATAAATCTCAATCTCTTGCCCAAAACCCTAGCAACAATCACAAGAGAATAACTGAGATACAAGGATCACGTCACTGAGCACAATATCTAAATTCTCCCCAAGTAATCACAGCAAGAATATACTATAGGTATGATCTAACTTGAGATGAAAACTCTACTAGTTGATTGAGAACAATCTCACTGCATTATCCTTGTCTTCTTCCCTTTCTATCTCTTAATTTTCTACCTTGTTCTCCTCCCTTTTTTTTTGAATCACGTGGCTGTAGTGTTCTCCTCATTAGTGCAGTTTTTTTGCCCCAAAATCGCAACCACCCACATCCCCTAATTTGATTTAGGGTTAGGTTAAGAGAGGAGGTGAGCTATGGGCTATTCAAGCTCACTATAGGCTATTCAAGCCCACTATGGGCTGAATCATGGGCTGTCAGCCCAACAACGAAAACATCTATTTTCATCGACCCTATGGATTCAGTAAAACAGAGCTGATATTTTCAGACCTTTCTCTATAAAATTATTTGTAACTCTCTATTGTAAACTCTAATTCATACAACACTTATTTATCTAAAACTAGATTGACATATCTTTTGAATGACACCTATTTTGTATAAATTGGAGCATAATTGGTTATCTAAATAATTTATACAATCTGCCTCTCAAATTCTGCCAAAATCGAGCGTTGGTCGATTCGCCTCTTATTGTTTCTTCTCTTTGAAAATTGATTTTGATAAAAACCCTTACTTCAGTTGAGCTTTATATTATTGCTTCAAATTTCTATATACTCTTGTCCTTCAATTATTTGTATACTTGTATCTATCATGTAAAGTTCATGTTTGTATCGCAATGTTTTGTATAGGCACATGCATTCCGTTGTTCCATATGTACTTCCGATATGTGCCAACTTTATTGTTCATAATGTCCTTTTTGTACTCTGATGTTTGTGGGATTATTTGGACCTTTGCAAGAAATGGTAAAGAGCATATGCTTAGAGCCCACGATGCTTTGTTGGCCCCCGCTAGCTTCATCCAAATGTAGATGGATGACGCTCCCAAACGTGGGAGATTATGTTTGGGATCCCACTTCACCTTCTATCTGTTTGATATGATATCTAGAGCTTTGGTTATATACTTCTATGTGTGTTTTGGATAATAATAAAAAGTATGCAATGTCAAATACGACGTTGAGCTTCTGTTTCGTATTTGTTCTTTGATATATTCTGATATGTTTCATTTGTTATTGATATACTCTGAAATGTTTCATTGCCATTGATATGTTCCAAAATATTTTATATGCCATTGATATCTGAAATACTCCTTACGTCAACGATATGCTCCAACTAATCTTACTCCTTTTCTATATGTCATTTGAGCTTATATTTCATATTTATTCTTTGATATGCTTCGAAATATTTATACATCCTTGATATGCTTTGAAATATTTCATTTGTCATGGATATACTTCTTATGCCAATTATATGCTTCAATAAGCTCTTACTCTATTGTTATGAATAAAACATGCTTCGAACGATACGACATTGTAATTCTACATTCATCGAGTGGCTATCTTTGAACTCTTGTATCTCTGTCTTGTATTTTGAAACCTTATTTGTTTGAAACTGTCCTCTTTCATCATGGATATGTTAGTCGCTTGCTGAGCTCTATGTGCTCACTCCGTTGCAAACATTTTTTTCAGGATAGCTTGTCACTTGCTAAAATGTTTAAATTGGGCTAAGGCAGTGGAAAGCTAGAAGACTTTGGGGCAAATCTTTCATAATTGATAGGTTAATATTGTATAAGTTCCTTTTGTGTGTAATGAAATATCAACGATAACTCTAGATTGATGTATCTTGTAAATATTTGAAAAGTTCCTCTCATATCAGGATTTTGGGAATGTTAAGTTCAAATTATGTAATGATATAAACATATGGTACATGTTGGGTTTGTGAGTATAGATTCCCATGCTTATGAATTTATGATATGGTTATGTTTTAGTTGAGTTGGCTTTGGATTTTGTGAATCATTATGTGATATGATAGTATGATTATAAACTACATAGGTTTTATAAATTGTGGATTCTAAAGGTGAATTTTGATTTGAGTGTTTTCTCAGTAGCCTCAAATGTGTGTTTGGTTCTTGGATTGTTTGTTGAATTCTAATATTATCAATTTAGGGGGCGTGACACTAGTTACCCATCATCTAGATGGGTAAACAATACACCAGTCTATCTAGTTATCTCAATGTCCCTCTCGAGTAACCTATGATTGGGATTATTTATGATCTACGTTTAATGGCGAATCGGTCTCATTATCGTGATCTCATCAAGATCCGATTCCCATTGCATAGATCCATAGACACATCATAATATATTCAAGCAACAGGCAATATATAGTGATAAAATGCCAAATAATAACAAGTAAAAAGACTATGTGTCAAGTCACATGTGTCATCACTCACGTGATTGGCTTGTAGGGCACCAATGACTAGCATCAAAGAGTATAGTACTTATATAGGACATCACAATATATTCAAGCAACAAGCAATATATAGTGATAAAATGCCAAATAATAACAAGTAAAAAGACTATGTGTCAAGTCACACGTGTCATCACTCACGTGATTGGCTTGCAGGGCACTGATGACTAGCATCAAAGAATAAAGTACTAAGTACACCTACTAAGATGATGGAATCGCTATCTAATAATGAGGTATCATCAACCATCTAGCATTCTGTGAGTGGATCAATCAATGAACTCATTCTCCAATAAGCACCCGCATTATAGCCCTAGTGTTCCCACATGAGCAGCTATGAGACCAGCCCCCTCCATCATATGAATGGGTAAATAGTACACCAGTCTATCCAGTTATTTTGTTGTCCCTCTTGAGTAACCTTTGACTAAGATTATTTAGGCTCTGTGCTTAAAGGAGAATCAATCTCATTATCATGATCTCATTACGATCTGATTCTCATTGCATTGTAGCCCTAGTGTTCCCACATTAGTAGTTATGAGACCAGTCACCTCCATCATATGGATGAGTATATAGTATACCGGTCTATCTAATTATCTTGTTGTCCCTCTTGAGTAACCTTTGACTAGGATTATTTAGGCTCTGTGCTTAAAGGTGAATCGATCTCATTATCGTGATCTCATTACGATCTGATTCCCATTGCACAGATCCATAGACATCACAATATATTTATACATCAAGGAAGATAAAGTGAGAAAATGTCATAGTGATAATAAGCAAAAAGATTACATGTCATGTAACACATGCCATCACTCATGTGATTGGCTTGTAGGGCACTTATGGCTAGCAATCTCCCACTTGACCTAAAGCCAAACACCTATGTGTCTAATCCCCATCAAACCCCTATAATGCTCATAGACAATTTAAGACAACGGCTTTGTTAGTGGATCTATAATTTTATCTTTGGATGTAACTCTTTCCACTACTACATCTCCTCAGGCCGCAATCTTTTTAATAAGTTGGAACCTCCTAAGAATACTTCTAACGAGACCCAAGTTCCCTTATTTGAGTAATCACCCCGTAGTTATCGTTTTACAAGGGAATCGGCTCCTTGCTACTTAGAACGACTCCTAAATCTATGATGAACTTTTTCATCCAGACTCCCTCCTTTGCTGTCTCTACCGTAGCAATATACTCCGCCTTTGTGGTTGAGTCAGTAGTAGTATCTTACTTGAAACTCTTCTAGCATACTGCTCCTCCATTTAGGGTAAGTACATATCCTGAATTAGACTTGCTATCAGCAACATTAGACTAGAAGCTCGAGTCCATGTAGCCCTCAACTCTAAAGCTACTTCTTTCATATACTAGTAAAAGATCCTTAGTCCTTAAGTATTTATGGATATAAAATACTTGACATAATGAGGGGGGGGGGGTAAATTAGTGTAGCGGATAAAAACGATGTCGGTTCAAAAAATCTTCGTTTCGATAAAACTGATATTGGGAATGTATTTAACTTGAAAGCGTTTATAAGAGTGTAATGAGAAAGTAAAGCAAGTAAGGTAGTTTACAGTAAAGGTAAATTACACAAATAGAAATGTAAACCGAGTTTTATAGTGGTCCACTCTCGATTCCTCTTCCATCAAGGCCAGTGGCATCAACTAATGATCTTCTTTCAATGGGCAAAGATCAACTACCCTTTTACACCCCTCTTTCTCCTTTTCATAGATTTAGGAGACAACCCTTACAAGCACTCACTCCTCCCTAAATAGAATTCTAAACTTTAGAACTAGAGGAGGGGATTTCTCAAGTGATTGCTACAGCGTTTTCCCGCTTTTAAGTTCTCTATGCTTGTGTATATTAACCAAGGATAAGTGGGGTATTTATATGCACCAAATGGATTCAAACTTGAGCCAAAACTAATCTCATCCTGGGTCTTCCGGGTAATGGCGGTACCACTGCCTAGTCTGGTGGTACCACCGCCTGATACCCTACCACTGGGCAGTACCACCGCTTGACACAATCTCGGAGACTATGCCATTGACAATTATACCTATTGGGTCATTGTTTGGGCCTTTCACTTGGCCTAACACAACCCAAACTTGGGCCCAATTGGCCCCTAATTGAGTTGGCTCAATTCCAATCCAATTACACCTAAAACTTACTTCAATCTAGACAATTATTACAAAGCTAAATCAAATATTTTCTGGCATATCATTGGTTTATCGAAGCCTCGTGAGTAACCTTTGACTAGGATTATTTAGGCTCTGTGCTTAAAGGTGAATCGATCTCATTACGATCTGATTCTCATTGCACAGATCCATGGACATTACAATATATTTATACATCAAGGAATATAAAGTGAGAAAATGTCATAGTAATAATAAACAATAAGACTACATGTCATGTCACACATGCCATCACTCATGTAATTGGCTTGTAGGGCACTTATGGCTAGCAATCTCCCACTTGACCTAAAGCCAAACACTTATGTGTCTAATCCCCATTAAACCCCTATGATGCTCATAGACAATTTAAGACAAAGGCTTTGTTAGTGGATCTATAATTTTATCTTTGGATGTAACTCTTTCCACTACTACATCTCCTCAGGCCACAATCTTTTTAATAAGTTAGAACCTCCTAAGAATACTTCTAATGAGACCTAGGTTCCCTTATTTGAGTAATCGCCCCGTAGTTATCGTTTTATAAGGGAATCAGCTCCTTGCTACTTAATACCTCTCCTAAATCTATGATGAACTTTTTCATCCAGACTCCCTCCTTTGCTGTCTCTACCATAGCAATATACTCCGCCTTTGTGGTTGAGTCAGTAGTAGTATCTTACTTGGAACTCTTCCAGCATACTGCTCCTCCATTTAGGGTAAGTACATATCCTGAATTAGACTTGCTATCAGCGACATTAGACTAAAAGCTCGAGTCCATGTAGCCCTCAACTCTAAGGCTACTTCTTTCATATACTAGTAAAAGATCCTTAGTCCTTCTTAAGTATCTATGGATATAAAATACTTGACATAATGAGGGAGGGGGGGGGTAAATTAGTGTAGCGGATAAAACCGACGTCGGTTCAAAAAATCTTTGTTTCGATAAAACTGATATTGGGAATGTATTTAACTTGAAAGCGTTTATAAGAGTGTAATGAGAAAGTAAAGCAAGTAAGGCAGTTTACAGTAAAGGTAAATTACACAAATAGAAATGTAAACCGAGTTTTATAATGGTTCGGTCGTTATGACCTACATCCACTCCCGATTCCTCTTCCATTAAGGCCACCAGCATCTACTAATGATCTTCTTTCAATGGGCAAATATCAACTACCCTTTTACACCCCTCTTTCTCCTTTTCATAGATTTAGAAGACAACCCTTACAAGCACTTACTCCTCCCTAAATAGAATTCTAAAATAGAGGAGGGGATTTCTCAAGTGATTGCTACAGCGTTTTCCAGCTTTTAAGTTCTCTATGCTTGTGTATTTTAACCAAGGATGAGTGGGGTATTTATAGGCTCCAAATGGATTCAAACTTGAGCCAAAACTAGTCTTATCCCGGGTCTTCTAGGTAATGGCGGTACCACCGCCTAGTCTGGTGGTACCACTGCTTGATACCCTGCCACTGGGCAGTACCACCGCTTGATACAATCTCAGAGACTATGCCATTGATGATTCCATTTGTTGGGTCACTATTTGGGCCTTTCACTTGGCCTAACACAACCCAAACTTGGGCCCAATTGGCCCCTAATTGAGTTGGCCCAATTCCAATCTAATTACACCTAAAACTTACTTCAATTTAGACAATTATTACAAAGCTAAATCAAATATTTTCTAGCATGTCATTAGTTCATCGAAGCCTCGTCCGATTCTTCAGTACATCATCCTCCCTTGTGGCCTATTGCCCAATCGACTAGTTGACCTCCACAACTTCGATTTCCTTAGTATTATTTTCGCTTTTCTTAGCTCGATGCCTGAACCCATGGCCTGAAGCCTTCTACCGATACGTCGACCGATCCTCTAACTCGACGTCTAATCTTCTGACATGTTCCACTCTGGCCCAACATGATTCTTCTTGCTTTAATTATCTCTCCCTGATCGAAGCTTCCTACATCACTCAAAACACAAATCATATCATAAACACTATTAATTAGTTTCATCATCAAAATTAGAGATTTAACAATCTCTCCATTTTTGATAATGACAACCAATTGATGACGGAGTTAACCTTAACTCTCCCTATTAATATGCCATATTGATAAAACTTTGAATTCAAGTCAAAGCAATATTTCATCATGAATATTTCATTATTGCATCAAAATCATAAGTTGACGTATTGCATGCATAATACCAAATCATCATGTATATTTTTAAAATATAAAATATTCATTACATGCATGATTCCAAATCATTATTCATAATTACATCATACCATACATGATTATCATCATACATAATTATCATCATACCTTCTCCCCCTTTGTCATCAACAAAAAGGAGAAGTGCATCTAGACAGTTTTTAAGATATGCAAGTTTTACAACATACAAGCTAGCAAATTTTTCATCACTTTATAACATGCATTATCACTAAATCATCATTAATTTTTTAAAGATGTGCAAGATTGTAAATTTTGCAAGTTTGCACTTTTGCTTCTTAAGATAGGCAAGATAGCACTTTTGCTTCTCTTGAGATTGCAAGCTAGCAATTCTTGGTGATGTTCAAGATAGCAAGTTCTTTCTTCTCTTTTGAGAAGTACAAGCTAGCAATTTTACTTCCTAGCAAGTTTTTCTCCTTGTAATTTATAAGCTAGCAAATTTAGTAAGTTTTACATCAATTTAGAATATGCAAGCTAACAAATTTTACTCCCCCTTTATCATTGTCAAATAGAAGGGAAGAATATAATGTTGTAATTCTTTTCCCTTTACTTTAATCTTCAAATCATGACAAAGATTAATAACAAAGATGAATTTACATTAATATTCCAATCTTAAAAACAATCTAAGTCATGAATGTCAAAAGACTATATATCATTTTTGATAAATTTCTTCTTTTGTAAATAGAAAGAATGATAGAAAATGATCTTGATTGAAAAAGAAGACTCAAGTCAAAAAAATCAAGTCAAGATCATGATCCAAAAAATGCATAAGGAGAGTTTATGCCCTTGGGAGATTTAACAATTTGCCTAAATTTAACATTCAAACCAGCAATTTTGGTTCTCTCGATATACTAGCAATTTTCTTTCTCCCCTATGTCATTGTAAACAAGGAAGAAGTAGAGTGGAAGAATACAAGGAAGAAGTACATAACATAAGGTTTACAACCACAAATGCAAAGAAATCACTAAGGTCTATCGACCACGTCAGGTGCCTCAACAATAAGGCGAGTCTCCTCCAGTGGCAATAGCACCATTGGTGGTGAAGACTATTGAGCATTCCGACTCGCAGGGACAGCACCGCGGACAGAAGGACAAATCTAGAACTTTATCTCTTCCTATTATGTCGGAGCCTTCCTCAACAGAAGTTTCCCATGGTACTAGTGGACAGGAGAAGCATAAGTCAGGAACTTCATCTCTTCCAATATCATCGGATCCATCCGCGATAGGAATTCCAATATCCACTCATTGTACCAACCAGGACTTT
>LVTN01002233.1:3380-35705 GCA_001649415.1 Musa itinerans
AAGAATATCAATTATAGTATCCACTCAAACATGCATCATCATATCCTTTATAGGTTGCTCACAAACTTAATCATAAGAACATGTTCTTTCAAAATACTTTAGGCTGTAAGTCCTAAGTGAATGGATCAGCAATCAATACAGTAGAACTTAAGTAATTAATTGATATTGAATGTTTCTGGACTCCTCTTCTCTAACCATCAAATACTTTATACCATAATACATAGAGATGCAATAGTACTTGTCATTATTAGAGAAGAAAACTACTGCAATGTCATAAAATATTTTCAACGATTTGGCAATTGAGTCTGACTACACCAAGTCCTGAGATGAAATTTCATAGTCCAAAAGTTTGATTAGTGTCCTTAAAGCATGCCACAAAATCAACTTTTATTATTAATAATAATAAGTTGCCCCTCTAGTTGATATATATATTAACTGTAAGGTGGACTTCCTATTATCGAGGTAATTTATACAATCAGCATCTGAAAAATATCATCATTTCAAGCTAATATAATTTTATACATGTGAGCATATAATCCTTTGTCCCTTCCGAATATCTTATTATTTTCTTTACAGTATTTTAGTGTTTTTACTTCTAGGTAACTCCAATATATACTTAGTATTTTAACTGTAAAACTGATATATGTTTCGACACAAGCTTGAGCATAGACTTCCAACTATGCATATAGAAAGAATATTTTCTTTATCTGATTTTTTTTAAGTCATTTTAAAGTATTTACTATTGACTAAAAAATTTACTTTTATGATTTATTGAATAAAGCTGTATATTTAATCTTTTCAAGACTCGGTTGATATATTATTTCTAAGAAAGTCTTCACAATCTTTGAGGTCTATCCTTGAATTACTCAATGTTAATAATATAAGATGTATCATTCATATCAATCATCTTAAAACTTTTAGTGACAAATTTCTTGATTTAGTATAATAAACCAAGATCACTATTGGTAAGATAAAATATTATCCATATATTAGACTAATATAATAAACTTGCTCCCACTAATATAAATGATCAATAGTATTTGCCTTAAATCTACAAAAGAAATAATGATATTAAGAACTTTTATATATCATTATCTTGAAGCTTGTTTAAGGTCATAAATGGATTCCTGAATTTGCATACCAAATTTTATATTTCTTTTATTTTCTTTGTAAATCATTTAGAGTAACCCATATAAAGCTAGATCTTAAAAAAAAAAGTATTTTTATATCATTATGATATAACTAAAACTCATAATGAGTCACTAATGTCATGATGATTTTTAATGAGTACATTAAAAACTAAATATCTCATTATGATCAATACATTATTTATGAGTAAAACTTTTAACATAAGTTTGATCATTATATCGTTCAACATTGTCTTTGAGTCACATTTATATAATAGACTCTTTTACAATTATTGGACAATTCAATAAATTTATCAGACACCATTCTAGTTATTAACTAGGATAGTAATAAGACATAAAGCAGGTGTTGTGTCGGAGTTAAGATCGAGATCTCGTTGGAAGTTCAAGAGTTCGTCGGAAGTCTGGACATTCGTCGGAAGTCTGGACATTCGTCGAAAGTCTTGCCGGAACCAACCAAAAAGTTCAGGAGCTTGCCAAAGAAGCTCGTCGGAACTCACCAAGAAGATCGTTGTAAAGTTCGGGAGCTTGTCGGGAGTTTGCCGAAACATTACCGGGAGTTCGTTGGAAGAGCGATTGATGTACCGGAATAAGAGTGCTTTAATTATGTCTTAGTTATTGTATTTAGACCGAAAATTGAGTTAGGATTGGGAGGTAATCCCACTAACTTAGTTAGGGGCCAATTGGGCCCTTAATAGGACTGAATTGGGCCGGATTGAATAGCCCATTCAGCACTTGAAATCACGGTCGGCGGTGGCACCGCTTGGGAGACCCAATCTCCCCAAGTGGTATGGGCGATGGTACCGTCGGCAGTTAATGTTGCCATCGGTGGTACCACCCCTGTCAAGTGGTCGTACCACCTAGACTGGGTGGTGGTACTGCCCAATGTCAGGAGTCAAGCGATGGTACTGCTCAATAATGGTGGTGGTATCGCTAGTACCCTGAAATCCGGGGAAGTGACACTTTTTGACTCCAATTTAGAAGCAATTGGGGCCTATAAATACCTCACCTTTTTCTGCATGAAAGGGTACGAAAGTATTGGCATAATCTTAAGTCTTTGAAATGTTAAAGTGTTATAAAAGTGATAGAGTCCTCCTCCTCCCTTTCTAAGTATTGAGATCATTCAAGAGATGTGTGAGACTTGTAAGGGTTATCTCCTAAACACGTAAAAAGGAGAAAGTACTATAAAGAGGTGGTTGGTCTTTGCATATTGAAGGAAAACCATTAGTGGATGCTAGTGACCTCGATGGAGGAGGATTCAGAAGTGGATGTAGGTCATAACGATTGAACCACTCTAAATTTTGATTTGCTTTTCAATTTGTGCAATTTACATTACTGCAAACTTCCTTAATCTTCTCTTTGCATTCTTATGAAAGCTTTCAAGTTCAATTTCTTTCCGAAACTGATTAAATTGAAACAAATATTTTTCGGAATTAACGCTTTTCTTCGTTGCACTAATTCAACCCTCTTAGTGCCGCTCTTGATCCTAACAATTGGTATCAGAGCAAGGTCACTCTCATTTAGTTTGAAACCCAAGAGAGATGACATTTGTCAGGAACCAAGAGGGTCACTCAATTACACATCTGCCCATATTCAATGGAACATATTACACATATTGGAAGACTAGAATGAGGATTTTTTTGATTTCTATGGATTTTGAGATATGGAACATTGTCGAAAATGAGTTTCAAAAGTCTTCTCTTCTAATAAACAATTGGAATGAGTTGGAGAATAAGATTTTTGCTTTAAACGCCAAGGCTATGAATGCTTTGTTTTGTACTTTAGATAAAAACGAGTTCACTCGAGTGTCTATTTGTGAAACGACTTTTGATATTTTGCACATACTCGAAGTTACTCACGAAGGTACTAGTAGAGTAAAGGAGTCAAAAATTAATCTTTTAGTCCATACTTATAAGTTATTTCAGATGAAACCAAGTGAGACCATTGGAGACATGTACATCCGATTTACGGATATCGTCAATGGTCTAAAATGACTTGGTAAAAGTTTTTGGGATTTTGAACTTGTTAATAAAATTTAAAGATCCATTCCAAAGAGTTGAGATCCTAAAGTAACGGCCATTCAAGAGGTCAAGGACTTAAATAACTTTTCTCTCGAAGAACTAATCGGGTCACTAATGACCTATGAGATGACCTATAATGCTCATGAAGAGCTTGAGAATAACCTTCCAAAGAACAGGAAGGATATGCCACTAAGAACTCAAAAAGAACACTTGAAAAAAAATTCAAGTAATGAGGACTTTGATGATGACTTGGTACTCTTGATAAGAAAGTTCAAAAAATTCATAAAAAGGAATAAATTTAAAAATGACACTAAAAATAAATTTGAATATAATAAAGATCAAGTAATATGCTACGAATGCAAGAAGTCGGGACAATTCAAGAGTGAATATCTCCTAGCAAAGAAGAAGCAATCAAAGAAAAAGAAGACACTTAAAGCAATATGGGACGACTCAAGTGCATCCGAAGAAGAGGAGCCAACCAACATTGAGCAAATTGCTCACTACGCACTAATGACTATTAGAGATAATGTAAGTAGTTCATTAGATGTAAATTTATCTTTCGATGAGCTTTTAAGTACTTTTCATGAATTGTTTGATAAATGTAGAACCTTGAGTAAAAAGTATAACTCTTTGAAAAAGGAGCATGCTTCTCTTGTTAGTAATTTTGATAGACTAAAAATTGAGCATGATGATAGTTTAGCTCCCTGCACAAAATGCCATGAATTAGAAACGCTTAAAAAGGAAAACTTGCTACTCAAAGAAACCTTAGAAAAGTTTGAGGTTGGTAGTAAGTCCTTGAATATGATCTTGGCCAATAAGGGTCACGTTCATAGAAAAGGTGGAATCGGATTTGTGAGTAGCTCTCACCAAAATCCAACCACCTTTGTTAAAGGCTCTACCTTGCATGTATCACCCCACATCAAATGCAACTTTTGTTGCAAACTTGGACATGTTGCCTATAAATGTTTACTTAAGAGATATAGTCCACACAAATTGATTTGGGTTCCTAACGGAACCATAAAGAACTGTATGCAAAACGATAAGTTGAGTAGATCGATTTTTGAGGTATCCAATGTCAAATGACTACCTAAAAGTTACCCTCTTTTGTAAAAATATTTACCATCATAAGCTAGGAGCAAGAGATGGTACCTTGATAGTGGATGCTCAAGGCATATGATCGGAGATTTATCTCAATTCTCTAAGCTCACTAGCCTAGACGAAGGATATGTCACATTCGGAGACAACAACAAGGGTAAAATCATTGGAAAAGGAACCATAGGTAACAAATGCAACTTCTTTATTGAAGATGTGTTATTGATTGATGACTTAAAGTATAACCTTTTGAGCATTAGTCAATTATATGATAAAGGATGCATCATTAGATTTGAATCCAATGCTTGCATTATTAAAAAACTACACAAAAATATATCTATGATTGCCCTAAAATAAAATAATGTATACACTATCGATATTGATGATCTTTGTAATAAAATATGTTTTTTGGTTTTAAATGATAATGTTTGGCTTTGATATAGGAGATTAGTTTTAAATTCCTCTTTCAAGTTCATTTAAAACTAATCTCTCAATGTATACAGTTTATTTAAAACTAATCTCCTATATTTAAAACTAATCTCCTATATCATATACAGTTTATTTCAATGTATACACTATCGATATTAATGATTAGTTCATCTAAAGAACTTGTAAGAGGAATTCCTCACATTAAGTTCGTTAAAGATAATGTATGTGATACATATCAACTAGGAAAACAAAAAAAGGGTAGCTTCAAACCAAAGAACCACATAAACACATCTAGACCATTACAATTGATCCATATGGACTTGTTCGGACCAATTGCTACATCAAGCCTATGAGGTAGCAAATATGCATTTGTCATTGTGGATGATTCTAGTAGATACACTTGGACTTACTTCTTGGCACACAAAAGTGATTGCTTTAGGTATTTTTCTAAGTTTTGTAAACTTGTTCAAAATGAAAAGGTTTTTATGATTTCATCAATTCGAAGTGATCACGGTGGTGAATTTCAAAACTGTGATTTTCACGATTTTTATGAATCTAATGGATACAACCACAATTTCTCTACTCCAAGAAATCCTCAACCAAATAGAGTAGTAGAAAGAAAAATTAGAAACTTACAAGAAATGACAAGAACCATGTTAAACAAACATAACCTACCCAAATATTTTTAGGACGAAGCCGTAAATACGGTATGCTATGTCATGAATAGGGTTCTGATAAGACCATTACTTTTCAAAACTCCTTATGTGAAATAACAAAAAACCCAATGTTTCATATTTTAAAGTTTTTGGTTATAAATATTTTATCTTGAATGAAAAATATGCCTTAGGAAAGTTTGATACAAAATCTGTTGAAGAAAATTTTCTTGGCTATTCTTCTATTTCTAAAGCATTTCGTATCTTTAACAAAAGAACTTTGGTTATAGAAGAGTCTTTTCATGTTGTCTTTAATGAAGTTTCCGAATTTAAGAAAATAAGTTTGATGATAATCTTGATTTTGATGCTTTGAATTTAAATGAACCCTCTCCTCCAAATAGCAACTTGGATGCATCTTCTTCCGAAACATCCTTATCCAAGGAATGGAAGTATGTAAATACTCATCCTAAGGAGCTAATCATAGGAGACACATCAAAAGGGGTTCAAACTCGTTCTTCTCTTAAAACTTTTTGTGCCAATGCCAGTTTTCTTTCTTAAATTGAACCGAAATACATTGATGTAGCCTTGAAAGATGATTCATGGGTTATCGCAATGCAAGAAGAGTTGAACCAATTTAAGAGAAATAAGGTGTGAAAGCTTGTTCCAAGACCTAATAACCATTTAGTTATTAGTACTAAATGGGTCTTTAGAAACAAGCAAGATGAATTTGGTATCATGGTTAGAAACAAGGCTAGATTAGTGGCCAAGTGTTTCAACCAAGAAGAACGTATCAATTATGAAGAAATATTTGCTCTTGTGGCAAGATTAGAAGCCATAAGGATGCTCCTTATGATTAGAAGCCATTAAGGATATTCCTTGCCTATGCTAGTAGTAATAATTTTAAGTTATTTCAAATGGATTTTAAAAGTGCTTTTCTTAATGGCTTTATTTCCAAAGAAGTTTATGTTGAACAACCTCCCGGATTTGAGAATGATAATCTCCCTAATTATGTGTTTAAATTGATTAAAGCTCTCTATGGATTGAAACAAGCCCCAAGGGCTTGGTATGAGAGACTTAGCTCATTTCTTATCTAAAATAATTTCTCTAAAGGCAAGGTCGATGCCACATTATTTATTAAAAATTTTAAAAATAATTTTCTTATTATTCAAATTTATGTTGATGATATTATTTTTGGTTCTACAAATGAATTTGTATGTGAATCATTTGCTAAGAGTATGAGCCTGGAATTTGAAATGAGCCTAATGGCTGAACTAATCTTCTTTTTAGGCTTACAAATTAAACAACTTAGTAATGATATTTTTCTTAGTCAAACAAAATGTGCTTTAGACTTGCTAAAAAGATTTAATATGGATAGTTCAAAAGCTATCAATACTCCTATGAGTACCTCCACTAAGTTAGACATTACGAAAGTGGAGAAAGCTTTGATTAAAAAACTTATAGGGGCATGATAGGTAGTCTACTATACCTCACCGTAACTAGACCAGACATCATGTTTAGCATATGACTTTATGCTAGGTTTCAATCTAATCCCAAGAAATCTCATTTAAAAGCCGTTAAAAAAAATTTTAGATGCATAAAAGGAACTCCTAAACTAGGATTATGGTATCCAAAATAAAAAAACCTTGAACTGCTTAGTTATGCCGATGTTGATTTCGATGGCTGCCAAATGGATAGAATGAGCACATCCGGAATATATCAATTTTTAGGACATGCACTTGTTTCTTGGTCTTCCAAAAAATAAAACTCGATTGCATTATCTACAACCGAAGTTGAGTACATAGTAATAGGTGCATGTTGTGCATAAGTTGTATAGATGAAGAATACATTAGAAGATTATAAAATTCATCTTAAGAATATTCCCATAAAATGTGATAATACAAGTGTAATATGTTTAACGAAAAATCCTATTCAACACTCTAGAACTAAACATATTGACATTAGGCATCACTTTATATGAGATCATATTGATAATCATGATGTATCTTAAAGTTTATTAATATGAAACATCAATTAGCCGATATCTTTACAAAACCTTTAAGTGAAGAATAATTTGATTTTATTATAAGGGAGTTAGGAATATTAAATTGTCCGAATGCATGAATTTGATGTATATCCTTTTGAACTTTCTCGATTCTTTAAAGCTTTCATGAAATTATTTCATAAAATCCGAAATATGAATCTACTAAGTATTAAATTTATTTCACAAAAACTTAATGGTGTTTGATACTCGGAATTCATTGACAAATGCATCTCTTATGGATTTCACTTTTATGAAGGTTTATTCATGGAATTTCTTTTATCCTTCATATGATTATTCTTTCATATGAATTCTTCCTTACTCTTCTCATGAAGGAAGAATTTTTATGAATTTTTAGTATGAGATGATCACTTGCAAGAATAAGGATTTGATTTCACATAAATATCTTGATCCTTTTTATGAATCCCTTCTTTTTGGTAAAATTGAAGCATGATTTAATGAAACTCATTTATTATTTTTTGACTTGATTCAAATCATTTCACAAATTTGGTTCTTAATGGATTTTCTCCGTACTTTTCTTCTTCATGCAAAGGTTTGATGATAGAGGGGGGAAAGTTGATGGAATCTCTCTCTTTAATGTTGATAACTTTTGATGTTGAGAACTTTTAAATATTACCATGCAACGAAGCAATATCGATTGGATAAACTAGTATAAAACTTGCTTGAATTTTTACCACACTTGCATTGTTGAATTGTTCTTCTTTTTGTTGATGACAAAGGGGGAGAAATGATACCAAAATGTGGTAAATTGATGACCTATTAGCACTGTAAATGTATGCAATGTATCTTATCATAAATGCTTATATGCTTCTCATTTTAAACATATCAAAACGAAGATTGTAACACATCGCAAATGCTTGAAATGTTTCATGAATACTTGATAAATATTTTTCATTATGATAAGATATCATTAGCTTAACTTGCTATTTTACAATTGGTAACTTGCTATTTTACAATTGGTAACTTGCTATTTTACAATTGGTAACTTGCTATTTTACAATTGGTAACTTGCTATTTTACAATTGGTAACTTGCTATTTTACAATTGGTAACTTGCTATTTTACAATTGGTAACTTGCTATTTTACAATTGGTAACTTGCTATTTTACAATTGGTAACTTGCTATTTTACAATTGGTAACTTGCTATTTTACAATTGGTAACTTGCTATTTTACAATTGGTAAAAAAGACAAAGGTATGCATGTATGAAACAAACTAAAAAGAGGAAAGCTTTCTCCTTGAAAAATTTCTTTTTCTCTACTCTATCGATTTTCAAAAAGTAGAGATTAACGAATCTATCTTTATTTTTTTGAATCTCTTGAAAATGATTTTGAGTTGATGATTTGAATTTGAATGAGCTTTATCTTAATTTTTTGAGATTTATAACTTGAGATTTCTTATACATGAATTAAGATATTGTATCATTTGATCTCTTATGTTTCTTTTTGCTATTTATAAAAAGAAAAGATTTGATGAAATAAATAATGTCTTGTGGCATTCATGATTTGATATTATTATCTTTCATGACATGGTGTAAATTCCTTTGTATTTGTGAACCTCATGTTATAAGTAGAGTATTGATGTAAAAATTGTATTCTTCCACTCTACTTCCTTCTTGTTTACAATAACAAAAGGGAAAAAGAAAATTGCTAGCTTAAATGAGAAACATAGATATGTTAGATCTTCCAAATGCATAAATTCTTC
Organism: Musa itinerans; assembly: GCA_001649415.1. Lineage (NCBI taxonomy): Eukaryota > Viridiplantae > Streptophyta > Magnoliopsida > Zingiberales > Musaceae > Musa > Musa itinerans. The sequence goes on from LVTN01002233.1 coordinate 12,483, forward strand.
TTATACATTTTTCGGATTATGATCTTGATCTCTTGAATTTTAGACTTGATCTTTCATTTTTGATGATTGGAATATTGATGTAATTATGAATGATGATTTGGAATCATACATTTTATATTTTAGAAATATAAATGATGATTTGGTATTATGCATGCTATACTTCAACTTATGATAATGATGCATGTACTGATGAAATATTCATAATGAAAAATTGTTTTGACATTCATAACTTAATTTTTCATCTTTGTTATTTATCCTTTGTTATGATTTGAAAATTGTTGTAAAGGAAAAAAGAGATACAAAATTATATTCTTCCCTTCTTTCTTACAATGACACAGGAGGAGATAGCTAGCTTGCTAGCTAGCTTACACAAGTCAAAAAGGTGCACAAATCTTATCAACTTTCATATGTGTAAAATTTGCTAGCTCACAAATTGTAAGGAGAAAAACTTGCTTGCTTGTTAGCACATCTAAAGAGAAGATGCAAACATACTTCATATAGCTTGCTTCATGTAAAACATTGTATCTTGCTAGCTTGTTATCTTGCATTATTTTTTAAAAACTTGCTAGCCTTCATACTTCAAAGAGAAGTAACACTTGTCAAATTGCTAGCTTGTACGTTGTAAAATAATGTAAAATTTTACTAGCTTGCACTTTGCAAAGGAAGCAAAAATGACACTTCTCAAAAAGAGCTTGCTATCTTGCCTAGCAGGATGCTTCGATCAGGATGAGACAATTAAAGCAGGAAGAATCATGTTGGGCCGGGGGAAAACATGTCAGAAGATTGGATGTCAAGCCAGTGGATCGGTCGACGTATCGACAAAAGGCTTCGGGCCATGGATTTATGCATTAGGCCAAGAAGAGCGGATATTGCGCCAAGGATATCAAAGTTGCGGAGTCAACTGGCCGATTGGGCAATAGGACGTAAGAGAGGACGATACGCTGAAGAATCGGACGAAGCGTCGAGGGACCAATGACATGCTGGACAACATGATTAATACTTAGTATTAATTGTCTAGATCAAAGTGTATTTTTACATGTACAGGATTAACTATGATAGCAAGGCATAAAGCAAAATGAAGTCCCGGAGTCAAGGACGCAATTTCATTGGGAGTTCGAGAGTTCATCGGAAGTCTAGACGTTCGTCAGAAGTTCTGCCGAGAAGTTTAAGAGCTTGCCAAAGAAGCTCGTCGGAACTCATTAAGAAGATCGTCATGAAGTCTAAGAGCTTGTCGAGAGTCCGCCGGAACATTATCGAGAGATCGTCGGAAGATCGCCGGAAGCTCACCGGAAGAAACCAAGACATAGGGACTTGTTTAGCTTAGTAAATGTCTTAGATTTCGTAGTTAGCACATAATTGGGTTTGGATTTGGGCCAACCCAATTAGAGGCCAGTTAGGCCCATGTAAGTACTGTGTTGGGCTCAATGAGAGGCTCAAACAATGTCTCAAGAAGTGACACTGTCGTGGCACAGTCTCCGAGACTATGTCAGGCGATGGTACCACTAGTCTGGGCGGTCGTACCACCACTAGCAGGATGTCAGGTGGTGTTACCGCCCAGCATAGCCTCCCAGGCGATGGTACCGCCGAGCATAGTGTTAGTGTCAAACTGACACTAACGATGGTACCGCCCAGCATAGGCGGTGGTACTGCCTGTATCCAGGAAACCCGGGTTGAGATGTTTTTAGGCTCCATGTTTGAAACAACTTGAGGCCTATAAATACCCCTCTCATCCTTGGTTAACACATATAAGCACAGAGAGTTTTAAAGTGAGAAAACACTGTAAAAATCACTTGAGAAATCCCTCCTCTAGATCTAACTTTAGAATTTTGTTTAGAGAGGAGTGTGTGTGCTTGTAAAGGTTGACTCCTAAACCTATGAAAGGGAGAAGAGGGGTGTAATAGGTGGTTGATCTTCGCCTATTGAAGGAAGACCGTTAGTGGATGCCGGTGGCCTCGACGGAAGAGGAATCGACGAAGTGGATGTAGGTCACGACGACCGAACCACTCTAAAATATGGTTTGCATTTCTATTTGTGTAATTTAACTTTACTGCAAACCTCTTTAATTACTTACTGCTTTTAATACATTTACAAACGGGTTTCAAGTTAAGATCTTTACGAAAAGGTTTTCGTTGGAATCGGTTTTAATCGAAATGAAACGTTTTGAAGATGTGATTTTACCGTTGCACTAATTCACCCCCTCCTCTTAGTGCTAACTCTTTTCCTAACAATCTTGTCATGGAATGATGAATTGTTATTTTTGTCATCTTGCTAAATTTCATATTCAAAATTCGTATAAATAATGATTGATTATCATTGCACTTGAAAATGGAGTTCGTCGGAAGCTCGTCGGAAGAGCGATTGACGTACCGAAACAAGAGTGCTTTAATTATGTCTTAGTTATTATAGTTAGACTGAAAATTGAGTTAGGATTAGGAGGTAATCCCACTAATTTAGTTATGGGCCAATTGGGCCCTTAATAGGACTGAATTTGGCCGAATTGAACAACTCATTCAACACCTGAAACCACAACCGATAGTGGCACCGCCTGGGAGACCCAGTCTCCCAAGTGATCTGGGCAGTGGTACCACCCAGACTGAGCGATGGTACTACCCAGTGTCAAGAGTCAAGCGGTGGTACCGCCCAATAATAGCGGTGGTACCACTAGTACCCCGAAATCCAGGGAAGTGACACTTTTTGGCTCCAATTCAGAAGTCATTGGGGCCTATAAATACCTCACTTTTTTATGCATGAAAGGATACGAAAGTATTGGCATATTCTTGAGTCTTTGAAGTGTTAAAGTATTATAAAAGTGATAAAGTCCTCCTCCTCCCTTTCTAAGTATTGAGATCATTCAAGAAAGGTGTGAAACTTATAAGGGTTATCTACTAAACCCGTGAAAAGAAGAAAGCACTGTAAAGAGATGGTTGGTCTTCGCCTATTAAAGGAAGACCATTAGTGGACGTCGGTGACCTCGACAAAGGAGGAATCATAAGTGGATGTAGGTCCCGACCGAACCACTCTAAATTCTGATTTGCTTTTCAATTTGTGCAATTTACATTACTGCAAACTTCCTTAATATTCTCTTTGCATTCTTACGAAAGCTTTTAAGTTTAATTTCTTTTCGAAACGGATTGAATCGAAATGAATATTTTTCAGAATCAACACTTTTCTTTGCTGCACTAATTCACCCCTCCCTCTTAGTGCTGCTCTTGATCCTAACAATTTTAACTCTTCTTTTATTGCATCATATTACTTTTCAGAATTATTACTTTTCATGACATCTGAAAATAATAAGGGATCCATTTTGATTCCTATATCATAATATAATTCTTGTAGATATACCACATAATAACCATAAATGACAGGATTCCTTTCCCTTTAAGATATTCCCAAGGTTGTCAATTATGATTAAGACCATTAATAGCAATATCAATATAATGTAAAAGTTTAGTAATGTTATTTTATTGTTCACTTTTATCAAATCATTTATTGATTTGAATAACAACAATCTCTCGAATAATAAAGGAGTATCAACTTATATCTCCTATATATCAAAATTAAATTTCGAGATTTTCACTCTCACTGATTTGCTATTTTATAAGAATCTTACATTACCAGATTTAATTGTCATAGTATTGTGATTAGAGCAATAAGATATGTATCTCTTTAAACTTTTCTGAATAGATAATAAAATATTCAAAAATAGTTATTAAATCTAATTTTCTTTTATATGAGTTGAAGATCCTTATCTTTATAGGACAATCTCAAATCTGTAAATATCTTAAGTTAGGTTTCCTATAATTTCAAAACTTAAAAGAAGTCATGTAATTTACTTACTAGGAACACCATTCAAGAACTACATAATTGTCCTTGGAGCTTCTTCTCACATTGATTTGGGTACAAAATAATAGCTATTATACTCCTAACCATATATATAAAAGTACGATTATATCTTTCAGCAATCATATTCTACTATAACATATCTGGTAAATCATATTAAACACGTATACCTTATTTTTTCAAGAATCTAGCAAAAGAATTATAATTATAATTGGATTCATTGTAAATACCATAAAATTCATTACCCTTGTCAGATATAATGATCTTAATTTTTTTATTTAATTGTCTATCGACTTCATTTATGTCCACTTTAAGAGTGTGAACGATCATAGACTTTACATGAATTAGATATATATAATCATATCTCAACATGTTATTTATATGGTGATAAAATGTCTCTCTTTAATGAGATGAAAGCATAGAGTGACCCATAGATATAAACATAATCTCAAGGAGTTTATAAAATTATATTTTATTTTAATATTTACTTATATAACCATTATAAACTTAATATTCATATTAATTATGTATAGACAATTATACATAATTCAAAGGTTAATTTTATTGAATCATAGTAAGTTTGCAACCACTAAAAGATAAATAATATTTTAACAATTCTAGATAAAAAACTCAAATTCTCAAAATTATAAGAACAAAGCATAGATCCTCAAGATTTATCAATTGAATCATCTTTAGATGTAGGCGATACATACAAACTAATATCGCTTTCACTTTAAGATGATTCTCTATAATGATGAATATCTCATTTTCTTTTGGTTTTATCCTCATTCATTTTTTTTAGTTTAATGAATATCTATTATTGGTAACATATATTGAAGCATCAAATTAATCTATCAAGTATTAGAAAAACAATTTCTGTAATATTTGATTTGAACCATATAAATGTTATATTTATACCTTTTCATTTCAAATCAAATCTCTGGTTTTTTTTTTCTTCTATACAAGTAACACTTTGTTATGAAGATATTCTTTTATGAGTTTATATAGTAATTATAAACTCAGATGACTTACGCTTTATCATTATTTTAGTATTATCTACTTCGTGAGTAGTACTCAAAATATTATGAGTCTTAAGCTTATAGCTTTATCATTTATATTGAGATATAATTTTGAATTCATCAAATTTTATCATTTTAAGGTGTCAATTAATGACTTATCAGAAAATTTAAATTGATCCTTAGATATTCTCATGCGCTAGTTGTAAACTATACTGAAGTCTAAGTATCATAAAATTGAGTCTTTCATACCTTTCTTGATCAGTCACCTCAATTATTTATTCCATAGAACTTTCAGTAATTAAGTTTGTATTCTATTCAATTAATCTTATTAAGGTCTCACTCACTTAATATAATTTGCATTTATTAAAACCATTTATTTCAAGAAGTATAGAGACATTTACAAAAATATAATGAAAGAAGTACCATTGTAATAATATAATATTAATACTTTGAGTTTCCAAAATATGATGAACTATTAATATCATCTATATTTTACTTTTAGATGAAATATTGACATATTTAGTGTTCACTCAAGATCATTTATGAGAGACTAATATCATCATTGTGGAATAGTATTGTTATATTTGGGTATACAACCCGAAACTGTAAGGATATCCAAAACAGTATCATCCTACCCGATCACATAACTATTTAAAATAAATTTTCTTTTGAGATTATCTAAATCTTCTAATTATATGTGCTATCATGAATATTATTTTATTTAATATTATTTAGGATCAATTCCATAATGTATTTTATATATTATTGGTCTAGGTCACTTTGGTGGCTGTAGGACCAATAAAAAAAATAAAATGTAATCTAAAATATCCTATGAATGACAAGAACTTTATTGTAATTCATATCCCATAAACCTATCATCTCAAACTACTTTGGTAGCTACCGATCAGATAAAACTTAGGAAGATAAATTATAAATAATATTAATCAAATTTCTTTATCTTGTTTGAATATTATTTTATTTATGTCATTTAGGACTAATTTCATAATATATTTTATAAATTATTGGTCCATGTCACTTTGGTGGTTGTAGGATCAATATAAAAATATAAAATATAATCTAAAATGTCATATAAATAATAAAGTCTTTATTGTAATTCACATCTCATAAGTCTATTATCCTATACTACTTTGGCAGTTATCAGTCAGATAAAACTTATGAAGATAAATTATAAATAATATTCATAAATTTATTTATCTTGATTCATGCTGAAGTAGTTCAATAATAAAATAACAATCATAATAATTATTGAATATTAATATGATAATCATGATAATATATAAATCACGATAACATATAGTTCATATCATTTCATAATACATATGAATAACCAAATAAATATTCAAAAATAATAATTAAATTTTATTTATCACATACTAAAAATATAATCAATAAGTCATATGAGAAAACTATAAAAGTAAACCATAATTTATAATTTTTTTAATCAAAATTAAATCTAATCAAATAACCAAAAATATAATCATGATCAAATTTAATCATAATTATAATAAATTATATTTATTAATTTTATAATTAAAAATATAAATTAAAATTCTCAAATTCATAAGGATAAAATTATAAATATGTTGACAGGACATAAATTGAAATTACAAAATTTATAAAGAGCAGAACCGTAATTTGGCAAAACCCTAGCCTCGAGGGTAAAACTGTAAATATGTCAAAACCCTAGACTGCGCCGCCGCTTGCGCGTACGCGGTAGCCACGCCGCGGCTGCTGCCGCCGCTGTGCCCACGCGCGACCGCTGTCGCTGCCTTCTCTGTCCACGGGGGCAGCGGCTGCCGCCATCTACGGCCACCGCCCTTCCGCAGGCTCCCTCTGCGGGCGCCACCATTACGCGTGAGGGTGGCCGCCGCCTTCCGCAGACACCGCGTTCAGAGGCGGTGCGGGATGCCCGTGGTGCCGCCGGCATCCGCGTGTGTCTGCTGTGATGCACGCGCTGCGTGGTGTAGCCACCGCTCGCAAGCGGACCGCTGCCTGCGCGCGGCTGTCATGCGCGGCTGCGGGGTGTTACACGGCCTTCAATGTGGTTGCGACAGAGATCATTGCCTCGATAACCCCGATAGTAAATAGTAAATTCATCGATCAAACATTAAAAAAAAAAAAAACTATACATTGCTTAAGTAGCGATAGAGCAAATCATATAGAAAAACTAGGTCAACAATATCAGACGAATTGATACATTATAAATAAAAATAATAGATCTAATGTATTTAATCTCAAGAACCTAGGCTCTGATACCAATTATTAGTATAAAATATATAATCATATTATCTATAATATGAAAAAACTTTTATGCCAAAATTAAAATTAAATAAAATTAGATCTAACAATATTACGATGCATATTTTTGTTGTAGAATAAGTTATTACGAGAGTTCCTAAGATGATAATCTCGGAATTCTACTTTAACATAAATATTTTTTCTATTAACCAATAATCTTAGAATCCAATCATATCTATAATTTATCTTACTTAATTAAATATGATCACATAATCTAACACCAATCACTTTGGATAAATGGCAAAAGCCTTCTTTATTTTCTTTTCATCCCGTACTAAAGAAATAAAAGGAGAAAATATTTTTATAAAATACTAATAATAAAATATGATTTATACAAATGACTAAATTTTTAGGTTTAAAAAATTTATGAAATATGATTGATGATTCAGCATGATTTTTTTTTTGTCTATTTTGAATAAATTAAATTACAAGTCATAATTGAGTACAATAGGTTATGTTGTCGATATTGTATTTGCTTTATACTAAAAATTTTATTTTTAAAATATAAATCGAGCACCTTTTTATTTTTCAATATTTACAACATTCACAATTCTCAATGACTTCACAAGTAAAAGATCTTTCTCTTTTTTTTTACAAAATTGAGCTTAAGATGTTTAGAATTGTATTACCATGAATAGAAAATACAAATTGCAAAGAAAACTAACCATGATTTTGTTGGAATTCCTTTCCTCCAAAAGAAGTATTTGGTTAAAAATTGAAACTAGATTTTGCATATTGCTAGTAGATTATCAGTTCCATTACCAAAATATAAAGGAAAAAAAAAGCAATAGTCATATATCGATTGCAATAATCATATTAATTACACGTTGTAATTTGATGCAATTTTGGTATTATTTATGTTATAAAAGAGTATATACTTTCTCAAAACAAATCCTCAATTCTAGCTTAATTTTACCATTCTTAATTCACAATTCTCTTATGCTTCAACCAGATGGAATTTATCTTTCATAAATAAATATGGCAAACTAGGAAAGTAAATAACTTATGGTGTTCATTTCCTTTAAATGGCATATGTAAATCAGAATGATCATTATTTTTAAGTAGTCTATCATATGGTTTAATTATAAACCCTTCTTCATGACATTGTTGAGTGTCACTACAAGTTTTTACTGTAATCTACATTTTCTTTTTTGTGTGTGTGTGTGTGATTAGTGTTATATATGTTTCAAATGTGCATATTCCACAGTTCTTTGCTTCTTGAAATGCCTCATTTGGAATGTGTTTCACGCAGAAGGGCTGTCACTGTCAGCTTCCAGCGTGGAGATGCAATCTGCTGCTCGGTAATGGAAGCTCCAGATTGAGTAGAGAATGCAGCAAGAAAGAGATCCACTGTCCATATTTCATGGCTACATCAATTCCACATCACCAGTCGCAAGGCTTCTCAAACTAAACCATGGCCAAGAAAATCCAAAGTAATGACGCAGCACCCAAAATGCAGGAACCACAAGAAATGACCAGCCTACGTGGAACTCTACGATCATGACATACGTTTCGTAGACATTGGCTGCTGAGAGCAAAAGTGATGTATTATATCCAAGTTGGATTGGGCTCCAAAACCTGTGGTGAAAGCTTTTTCTTATTCTTTTTCTTGCTCTTTTTTTTTGGTGGTGGAGCTTCTTCATCATCTGCACCCCCTTCGTTGTTCTGTCTGCTTTGGCATATATAAGCTTAGAAAGCCAAGGAGATTTAGGCCATAAGCATCAATGGAGGCATCCTGTTTCCTAACCTGCAAATCCTTCAAGCCGAAATCGCCACTCCTCCACAAGAAGAGGTCCGGTCAAGGTTTCTATGGAAGCGGTGGCACCTCATCTTCTACTGTAACTTGTAAGTGCTGTTCTTCCTTCTCCACGGCAAGGTCTTTGATATTGATGGGTGGAGAGTGTCATGGTGTTAGCTAATTCCAAGCTACCAGGCTGCAATCTCAGGCCTCAGCCACAGGACGAGGACGGCGATCTAGTGATCAGATCAGACTGGAGATCCTTCAGGGCAAGGCTGGTCGCCGGCGAGCAAGCATCCAGTCTTGCCGCATCGCTTGCTCTAGGTGGCATGGACCGAAGCCCAACGCCTCCGGAGCCGGTGGGCGACAAGTGGGCGCACCTGCTGCACGAGCCGGAGCGGGGCTGCCTCCTCATCGCCACCGAGAAGCTGGACGGCGTGCACATCTTCGAGCGCACCGTGATCCTCCTCCTCTCGGCCGGCCCGCTGGGGCCGACCGGCGTCATCCTCAACCGGCCATCGCTCATGTCCATCAAGGAGACGCCTTCGGTGGACCTGGACGTGGCGGGGGTGTTCTCGGACCGGCCACTGTTCTTCGGCGGGCCGCTGGAGGAGGCGCTGTTCCTGGTCGGCCCCCGAGGAGGGGAGGACGGGGTGTTCGAGGAGGTGATGGAAGGGCTGTACTACGGCACCAAGGAGTGCGTGGGGTGCGCGGCGGAGATGGTGAAGAGGGACGTGGTGGGGGCGGGGGACTTCAGGTTCTTCGATGGCTACTGTGGGTGGGAGAGGGAGCAGCTGAGGGACGAGATCAGGGCGGGGTGTTGGAGGGTGGTGGCCTGCAGCCCAAGTGTGGCAGGGGTGGCCAGTGTGGGGAGTCTTGGGCTGTGGGAGGAGGTCTCAGGACTTGTGGGGGAAAGGAAGGTTTGGTGACTTGTCTCTTCTCTCGCTCTCATGTTGATGATATGATGATGAAGCAGCTCTCTCTCATGTAATCTTTGCATTGTGTAAGGATTGGACATAGCAATCAATCTATTGATTTCGCCCTTGAGGAAGAAGTGATCATAGTCAACAGAGTAAGCTTGAGCCACACACACATGTACTATCAAACACATCTTGGTGACAATAAGACAAAAGGTCTGACTTGTAACATGGTCATACGCAGCAACATACATACGTACATCATGCTTATCTATTGCATTTCTAATCAGGAAGAGTTTAATCTCTAGAATTATCCAATCTTAAGGAAAGATATTGGCTTGAAATCCAAAGTCAAAAAGAACCCGTTGACTTCTTCATAATCTCACCGGTTGACGCTTACCACGTCCGCGCTTGTTAGCCATCAAGAGTGAGAAGCACGTGGGGCTAACTCGGTCAGTATCTTCGTGCCGTCTATCCCACTAAAAGTCGTGGCTCGACCACGCATAGCACCATGTGCCCTCTTTTGTTATCGTGTACGGCCAACGCACGACGTTCACCGCACCGCGTCGTTCGTCACCGCATGCCCAATCAGTCATGCTTTGCGTCTCAAGTCGTTGTTTGATTTTTCTTTCGTGGGTGAGACGTTGTTTCCCGACCCGAGAAGTCACTCAGAAACGACGCTAGCGACGACGACACACGTATACCTGTGGGTCCACGCCTTAATTCAATCACAAAGCAGGTAAAAGAAGCGGGCAAGCTACAACAATAACCCGTGAATTGATCCCATCCAAGTTTGGCTTGATGTCTCTCAGCCGCCTCAAGCGTGCCAACCGCAACGCCACTCCACTCTGCCATCCCATCTCTCTCTCTCTCTCTATATATAGCTTGAGACGTCTCGTCGCTCTGTCTCGTTGGCTGCTTGAATCGTCTGTCCGAGCGAGAAAGAGAGCAAGGATCTGATGGCCGTAGATGCCGTAGAAGAGACGCCCTCGCCGTCGCCATCGTCGTCGCCGCCACCGCCCTACCAGGTGGGGTCGACGACGAAGGGGAAGCGGTCGAAGCGCCCCCGCCCCTCCCCCTCTTCTTCTCCGGAAGTTCCCGATGAGGACGCTGACCGCCTCTGCCGCCGCCGCCTCAACACCGAGGAGGAGTTCTACGCCCTTTGCCTCGTGATGCTCTCCCGCGGCGTCGGTGGCGGAGCAGCGTTCGAACACGAACATGTGCCACCGCCGCCGCCGCCCCCGCCGCCTCCGAAAACACAGTCCTATGAGTGCTCCGTGTGCGGGAAGGCGTTCCCGTCCTACCAGGCTCTCGGGGGGCACAAGACCAGCCACCGGAAGCCCGCAGCCACGACAGCGCCGGCGGGAGGTGATGACGCCGCCTCGGTCTCAAACGGTGGCGGAGCTCTTGTCGTGGTCGCAGGATCACTGGGGAAGCTTCACGAGTGCTCGGTGTGCCACAAGTCGTTCCCGACGGGGCAGGCGCTGGGCGGGCACATGAGGTGCCACTACGACGGCGTCATCGGCGGCCGTGCCACTGCTGGAACCGCGATCACAGCGACGGCGGCGTCATCTTCAGGGGCAGCGAGCTCGGGGAGAGACCGGGGGTTCGACCTGAACCGGCCACCGCAGCCGCAGCTTCCAGAGACGGGTCTCGTCGGCAGGTTGAGTGCAGCAAGGAAAGAGGAGGGGGAGGAGGTGTTGAGCCCTCTGTTGCTGGCCCCAAAGAAGCCACGTCTGTTGGCGGCGGCGGTAAAAGCCGACATGGAACCACCGCTACCGACCTTAATTAGTTTCATATGATGGATGTGTTCAATTTTATTCTTTTGTTTGTTTATATGTAATAATTTTCTTTCTGCTCACTCTTCGATTTATTTTAGCCTACTGAAGCAAAGGATGAGACTTGATATGCCATGTTGCTTGTGATAGACGATATCCGAGAGGTGTGAACGTGCACGCATGCACGTCATGCACCCGTGTCAAGCCTCTCATTAGCCGCCATCATCGGAGTCTATCGGGTTGGTATCGGTTTGCGTGTGGACCGGGTCTTGCAAGAACGATCCGTGTGGACCGGGTTATCGACAAATTCAAGTTAGGAAGAAGACAGCTTAGTATTATTGTTGGGATGGATAATCGAATTCCGTAGGAAACATTCTAAGAAATGTATTTTCATATACACACACATATTATTGTTGGGATGGATAATCGAATTCCGTAGGAAACATTCTAAAAAATATATTTTCATATACATATATATATATATATATATATATATATATATGAACAGACAGGAGGAAATCAATATCTGCTACTTGTACATAAGCTGCTTGAAATATGAAATGATTAAAAGAAATAATGGCAGCAAGTCAATAGCTACTACTTGTACATAAATTTTGGCAATCAACATTTGCTTACGGAAAATCACCAAAAAAAAAACAAAAAACAAATTTTATTCTGTTCTTATATGGCAAAAATTATAATATAAGTTATTGCATAGAATATACAAAAATTATATATATTCGCTTGTTAATTGTTAAAAAAAAGCATTATCTTAGCGCATGAGATCAATCGTGAAGGTATTGTCATGATGACATACAACAGTTGCGAAGGTCAAACTTGTGGTCTTTGCTGATATTTGTTGGCTCTCATAATTGGTCAAGGCTGGAAAAAGGAGAGAAACATTTGTGGAGTAATTATATATACATCATAATAGGTGGAATGAAGAGGCAATTGGAAGTGGCTGCTCATCTTTGATCCTAGAAAGTGCTGCATGTTAGATGAACTCATGCCAGTTATCACCTTTGTTTGCCTTCCTCATTTGACTGCTTCTGAACTGGATGAGCGTGCTTCTTTTGTGAAACGTTCATCTCTTCATGTTGACATCTACAAACTTGTCTTCACACAAATAACTAAGATGTATATTTCTGTATGCTTTACTTGCAAGCTGTTGTCATATTCCTGGTAATCTCTATGACTTATTCCAAGTCCAATCCTTGAAGGAGACCTCGCTGTTGCTTTCTTTAGCATGCGTATGTCACTGTGCAGTTCACACACCCAGTAAGAGCCAAACAATCAATGTGTGGCAATTTGATTCGGTTTGGTCTTCAAAAATTCTGCTTTAGAAAAAACTGGAACTCTGTTTTGCGCAAGATCATCAACAGTTCGAGGTTGCAATTACTGATGCAAACGCTTGGGCTTCACATAGTTCATATGGATTTCTGTTGTGCTTCTTCAGTGTGATTATGATTCAGGTTGTGAAATGACTTTTGGTGAATCGAGTGAGTTTTGTTTCTCGTTAGTAAAAATCATTTACTGGTCAATAAATATTACAATGAGATAAATTATTTTCTATGGGTTCATCTGCTGATGCAAACATCATCTGGCAAATTTTGACATGTAAATATGGCGTGAGATAGATGATATGCAGACACTCATACTTAGTTGCACTCTTTTCTTTAGGTGCTAATTTCCTAAGTACACTACCATAGTTAAATAATCATGCTTATGAAGAGATTATCTTCTTTTCATCTAAAACTAACTGCTGATGTTTATTTTATTTTACACAAACACAATGAACTAAAAAGAAACATTATGAACATATGCTGCAGTGATCTATGAGACCGAAGGTGAGTTGTTTGAGTTCTTTATGCAGAAATCTGCAGGAATTCTTGTTTCGGCAATTATTGCAATCAATTGAATGGAGTACATAAAGTTGTGTATACTTAGCAGCCAACTGAAGCATCCGAGTGTACACAGACTCAAGTGTGACATTCTGCTGGGGTCGTCATTCTGCTGGGGCCGTCTTTAGGATGTGGAGATGGACAATTGGTGCTGCCAAAGTGGCTAGCTTGCCCCTCCATCGTTCTGCTGGGTTGCCATATGTTGGAAAAAACTTGTTAAAACAGAGTATCAGGTTTTTTATTAAAATATCAACTTGATATTAAAATATAAATATCAACCAAAGTAGCATAAACAGTAGAGCAATAAATCAATCACACAGTGAGATCAAAATTTTAACGTGAAAAATTCAATGTGGAAAAAACCATGGGACCGTACTCTACCTCAAACTTCCACTATCAATAGTAATGATAACAGGTTTATAATAAGCCTTCTCTAAAATAGCAAAAGGACCACAATAATATCAAGATCATATATCTTGGAATGACATATCTTTATTATATTAGATGGATCTCATTATAAGAGATCTTTAGGTTTTACAAAATAGGTATAGTAGAAAAGTACCTTAGAGAGGGTAAACTGTAGATCAACACCGTTAGGATTATAGAGTTTCTGCAAGGATTCTTCATATAAAATTTAGGTCAAAACTGACAATGTTTGACTACTGATCGTCATGCAGAAAAATCAAAATTTTAATTTTTCTTTTTTCTTTTCTCTCTCTACCTTTTCTTTCAATGTGCACCATCACACAAAACCCTTTTCATTTGCTTTTAATTATAGCCCAAATCATTAGTCCAAGCCTACGTATGGGCTGGACCCAACAATTCTCCCCCTCCAGCTCATATGGTGGGCTGTACTAAGCCCACTCTTCGCCTACATGTTTCAAGCTTTTCCTTAGGCAAAGACTTTGTCAACATATCTGATCCATTCTCAGTGGTATGTACCTTTTCCAACTATAATTCTTTCAACTCAAGCACATCACGAATCTAGTAATATCTAACATCAATATGCTTGGATTTAAAATGATATGTTGAATTCTTGGAGAGGTGAATGACGTTCTGACTATCACAGTAAACAGTATATCCTTCATGTTTCAAGTCCAATTTCTGTAGAAACTTTTTCATACATAAAGCTTCCTTGTAGGCTTTAGTAATTACTATGTATTATGCTTCTGTGGTATATAAAGCAATACAATTCTGTAACTTAGATTGCCAAAAGACTGCTCCCCCTATAAATGTCATCAAGGACCCCAAAGTGGACTTCTTGGAATTAGTATCACCTGCCATGTCTGTATCTGTGTAACCTTCTAACATAAGTTCATCACTGCCAAAATATAAACATAACTTGAAAGTATTTCTTAGATATCTTAATATCCATTTCATTGCTGCCCAATGTTCATTTCCAAGATTATAGAGAAATCGGCTGACAACTCTAACTGCATGAGCTATATTTGGCATAGTATAAATTATAGCATACATTAAACTGCCTACTGCAGATGAGTAAGACACTCTGGACATTTCTTCTTTTTCTTTCTCACTTGTAGGACATTGTTTCAAACTAAACTTGAAATGACCTACAAGTGGAGAACAAACTGTTTTGGCTTTACTCATGTTGAATTTTTTAAGAACCTTTTCAATGTAAGTCTTCTAAGATAGCCAAAATTTTCTTTTCTTCCTATCACGAAGAATCTTCATGCCAAGTATTTGTTTTACTGATCCTAAGTTTTTCATGGCAAAAGACTTACTTAGCTCTCTTTTAAGCTTTTTTTTAATTTTTCCAACATCATGGCTAACAATCAACATATCATCAACGTATAGCAGAAGAATAATAAAATCATCATCTGAAAATTTCTTCATAAATACACAATGATCAGATGTGGTTCTATTAAACCCTTGGCTTATCATAAATAAATCAAACTTATTGTATCACTGTCTAGGTGCCTATTTGAGTCCATATAAGCTTTTCTTAAGTTAACACACCAGATTTTCTTTTCCCTTGACTTTGAAACCTCTTGGTTGCTCCATGTAAATTTCTTCTTCTAAGTCACCATAAAGAAATGTTGTTTTCACATCAAGTTGCTTAACTTCTAAATTCAAGCGGGCAACCAAACCAAGAACAACTCGAATAGAGGACATTTTCACCATAGGATAAAATATTTCTTTAAAGTCAATACCTTTCTTCTTACTGAATCCTTTCACAACTAATCGTGTCTTGTATTTTTGTTATGAGCTATTATTTTTAATTTTCAATTTGTAAACCTATTTATTCTTGAGAGCTTTTTTCTCTTTAGGCAACTTTACCAAGTCATAGGTGCGGTTCTTAAGTAAGGATCTCATGTCTTATTGCATGGCTTTAACCCATTCATTCTTATGCTAATGTAGAATAGCTTCTTAGTAAGTTTTTGGCTCTCCCCCGTCAGTAAGCATAACATACTCATGTGGAGGATATCTAGTAGATGTTTATCATTCTCTAGTAGATCTTCTCAATGGAATCTCAATTGGTGGTGGAGGTGCTTGTTCAGTTGGTTCAACACCATCAACTATAGGAGCATCATTACTGACATTCTCACCACGATCTTCTAGTTCATCTCCCTCATGATCATCATGAACTACAAGTGAAGGAACTGGACTTAAACTCCAAGGAATATAAACAGATGTTTTTGGCTTCTCAACATTATCATTATTATCAAACAATTGGTCTTCAAGAAATACAACATCTCTGGTTCTAATAATTTTCTTTTTCATTGGATCTCATAATTTGTACCCAAACTCTTTATGACCATATCCCAAGAAGATACATGCTTTTGCCATATTATCAAGCTTGGACATTTCATCTTTGGGAATATGAACAAATGCTTTACACCCAAAGACTCTTAAGTGATTATGAGATATATCTTTTCCTCTTCATACTCTCTCTAGAACATTACCTTTCAAAGGAATTGATGAAGAAAGATTTATAAGGTCAACTGTAGTTCTCATAGCTTGCCCCCAAAATGACTTAGGTAACTTTGCGTGAGAAAGCATATATCTAATCCTTTCTTTAATAGTTCTGTTTATCCTTTCTTTCATACCATTCTGTTGAGGAGTTTTAGGAACTGTTTTATCAAGACTAATACCATGGAACCTACAATAATTCTCAAAAGGACTCCTGTACTCGCCACCATTATCTACTCGAATACACTTTAGCTTTTTGCTAGTTTCTCTTTCAACATTGACATGAAACTTTTTGAAAACATCGAGTACTTGGTCTTTAGATTTCAAAGTAAAAGCCCAAACTTTTCTAAAATGATCATTAATAAAAGTAACAAAATAAAGAGCACCTCCAAAATTTCTAGTTTGCATGGTACATACATCAGTATGAATCAAATCAATAACATCTGATCTTCTAGATGGTGGATATGTATGAAATGCAACTCTATGTGTTTTTCTAATTAAGCAATGATCATAATATTTAAAAGATGTACCTTGCAATTCTGGTAAGAACTGCTCTATAGCAAGAGTTTGAAGTCCCTTCTCACTGATATGACCAAGCCTCTTATGCCAAAAATCTATACTTTCACCATTCTGAATTGCATTAATCTCTCCTTTGTGTAGCTTAGCTTCTATGACATAGAAAGAGTTAAGCTTCTTTCCTCTTGCCACAATTAGAGAACTTTTAGAGAGTTTCCATTTGCTTTCACCAAAATAATGTGTAAATCCCTCATCATCAAGTTTGCTTGTAGATATCAAGTTAAGACGAATATCTGGAACATGCTAACATCTTTGAGTATCAATTTGCTCCCAATACTGGTATCCAAGCAAATGTCTCCAATACCCATAATCTTTGATGTACCATTGTTTTCCATTCTGACATTACCAAGATCACTAGTAGTGTAAGATCTGAAGAAATCACTATGAGAAGTAATATGAAATGAAGCACTAGAGTCAATTACCCAATTACTGTCCTAAGCTGCAAGACTGACATAACCGTTATCACAAACAATAATGATATCACCTTCAACAACAACTGTATTAGTCTCTTTCTCATTTTTCTTCCTTTCATTCTATTCTCGCTTCCAAAACCTATACTCTTTCTTCATGTGACCTAGCCTATTACAGTGGTAACATTTGATATCTCTTCTATACTTGGATCTTCCTCTATAACAATATGGATTTCTGCTATGACTTCTTCCATGTCTTTCTTGTTTTTCGGTAACAAAAGCACCGGAAGAAGATTCTCCCTATTCTTTCCTTATAGCATCTTTATTTAACAAACTGTCTTTAACCATATCTATAGTTAGAGTCCCCTCTGGCGTGGAATTACAAATTGTCACCATATACGTTTCCCAATTTTCTGATAAAGAGCTGAGAAGTAATAATCCTTGCATCTCATCATCTATATTCATTTTCATAGTAACCAGCTTATTTGCAAGACTCTGAAATAGACTTATATGCTCAACAATATTATCACCATCTTTATACTTCAAATTTACAAGCCTTCTGAGGAGAGAAATTCTATTTCCCACTGTCTTTTTCGTAAAGAAGTTTTCTAACCTTTGCCAAACAACATCAGCTCTGATTTCATTAGAAATATGCTCATGCGAGTTTATATCCATCCATCTTCTAATATAGACAATAGCTTTTTTATGTTGAACTTCCCATTCTTCATCGTCCATAGTAGAAGGTTTATCTTTAACCTTGATAGGCTTATACAAATCTTTGCAATAGAGCAAATCTTCCATCATACGTTTCCAAGTGGAATAATTTGATGAGTTCAATTTAATTATACCATTTGACTGCTCTATTTCAATCACATAAGAAAAACTAGCACCAAATAACCTATTGCTCTGATACCACTTATTGGGGAAAACCTGTTAAAGTGGAAATTTTTTTTTCCCTCTTTGTGTATCAAAATGAGTTCCTCATCAAAATACCAACTTGATATCAAAATGCAAATATCAACTAGAGCAGCATAAACAATAGAGCAATAAATCAATCATACAATGAGATCAAAATTTTAACATGAAAAACCCAATGCGGGAAAAACCACAGGACCGTAGTCTACCTCAAACTTCCACTATCAAAAATAATGATAACAAATTTACAATAAGTCTTCTCTAAAATAGCAAGAGGATCACAATAACATCAAGATCATATATCTTGACTCAAAAATAGCATATCTTGGATCTCATCATAAGAGATATTTAGGTTTCACAAAGTGGATATAGTAGAAAAGTACCTCAGAGAGGGTAAACTGTAGATCAACACTATTAGGATTGTAGAGCTTACTGCAAGAATTCTTCATATAAAATTTAGGTCAAAACTGACAACATTTGACCACTGATCATCAAGCAGAAACTCAAGATCCTAATTTTTCTTTTTTCTTTTCTCTTTCTGTCTTTTCTCTCACCGTGCATCGTCACACAAAACTTTTTATTTTTACTTTTAATTATTATTTTGATCTTATAGCTCAAATCATTAGTCCAAGCCCACAGCTGAACCCAACACCATCCATATGGAAGCTATGGCTTGGGGAATCCACATGAGCTCTGATTACGCTGAGCACAAGAGGGCCACAGACTCTTCTTACTCCGACTCTGGCCTGCTTTGTTTCTTTGTTAGGACAGTGCAGAGGGATGTAATGCTCCCACGCAGTGAGACTGGGATCTTAGAGAGAGAGAGAGAGAGAGAGAGAGAGTATCGACTGATTGTGACATTGTTTGTGGGTCAAATGCTGGATCATCAGGTGGCCATCTTGCACACACATGCTTGGTTTTCTTCTTCGGCAGTGGTGGGCGCCATGACTGAGTTCTTTTTTATCTTGGTTTTCTCTTGTTCTCTTGTTCGAAAAAGAAAAAGAAAAAGAAAAAGTTCTCTTGTTCTCTCATATCTCACTTTTTTTTCTGACCATCTTCTTCTCTCTTCATCTTGTTACACACTATTTGGTATTAGAACTTTGCTACGCTCTTAGAGTACTTAAGGCAACTAAAAGGGGTAGAGGGCGACGCGACGAAATAATTATGCAACCATATAGAGATGAAAGGAATGCAAAAGTTAAAGCACTAAGGAGACAAGTTGAAGAGTTTACTATGTGCCTTAATCATCAAGAAACCGATGGCTCTAAAGGCTCTATGGTTATGCAAGCAATAGATTTTGTAATATCCATCATTTTTAAAAATTTTATAAATGCTTGTTTGTAAATATGAGGATTAGCTAATAATTATTTTATATTAAATAATTTTATATTAGAAGTTTATGGCTAGGGATCTAAATGTGAATATTAAAAAATTGATATGATTTGTCAAAGATTCATATTAAGTTAAAAAAAAAATAGAGGGCATATGTCACTAGCTAACCTAAGTATGGTGCCACCCATGTTGGTTCTATGGATGACACATAAGCCCCTTTCATGCATGCTTGCCACCTTGCAACTCTTGTATTAGCCAAACCCAAGTAATTAGATGAGAGATTAAAGAAAAAAACTTAACAAAGGAGGGATAGTTGCTGCAACCAGTATGGGTTTGAGAAGAGAAGGGAAGAGGAATTGAAGAAGAAGAAGGAGCTTTGCTTTGCTTGAGGTTTTGCATCAATTTCTCCATATTTAGGAATCAAACTTTTTTAACGCAAGTTTTCTAACCCCATCCCACAGTAATCCTAATCTCTATTTTTATTTTAATTCTACATAATTTGAAAGATTTCAGCTTAGCACCAGACCTTTATTTCGTTTTGATACAAAGTCATGAATCTGTAATTTTTTGGTAATCTGATCTCTATGCATTGTTTCAGACCTAAATTTTAGCACTAAACTCTAATTTAAGCAAAACCTAATCCATTTGAAAGTAGACTTAAAGATCTTTATTTTGATAAAATGCCTACTAAGACTTCTATTTCAATTAACCTTAAAGATTCTGCAAAGCAGGAACTGTAATTTTTGACCTCTTATTGCTTAACTACTTATAACTTTCTGTTGGTAACTCAAATTCATGGAAAGTATGATTTATTAGAAACTAGACTCAAAATTCTTTCTATGCTTACCTAATTTAAAAATTTTGGAGTATAATTGCAAACTAAAACATCTATTTTCATCGACCTTATGGATTCAGTAAAATAGAGTTGATGTTTTCAGACATTTTGCTACAAAATTATTTGTAACTCCCTATTGTAAACTAAAATGTATGCAAACTTAATTTACCTAAATCTAGATTGACACATATTTCAAATGACACATATTTTGCATAAATTGGAGCGTAATTGGCTATCCAAATAATTTATATAATGTGCCTATCAAATTCTACCATAATCGAGCTTTCGTCGATTTCGCCTCTTCTTGTTTCTTCTATTTGGAAATCGATTTCAGCCAACATCCTTACTTCAGTTGAGCTTTACATTATTGCTTTAAATTCATGTATACTCTTGTCCTTCAATTATTTATATACCTATATCTATCATGTAAAGTTTAGGTTTGTATTGCAATGTTTCGTATAGGCACATGCATTCCGTTGTTCCGCATGTGTTTCCGATATGTGCTAACTTTATTATTCACAATGACCCTTTTGTACTCTGGTGTTTGTGAGATTATTTGGACCTTTGCCAGAAATGGTAAAGTGATTATTTGGACCTTTGTTAGAAATGGTAAAGGGTATGTGCTTAGAGCCCGCGATGCTCTAGATTATGTTTGGTGGTCATTCAGAATGGATGAACCATATTATATTTGGGATCCCACTTCACCTTTTATCTGTTTGATATGATATCCAAAGTTTTGTTTATGTACTTTGGATAAGAATGAAATGTATGCAACGTCATATGCGACGTTTGAGCTTTTGTTTCATATTTGTTCTTCGATATGTTATGAAATGTTTCAGAATAAATGTTTCATTTATTATTGATATATTCTGAAACATTTCATATGTCCTTGATATACTCTGAAACATCTCATATGCCATTGATATGCTCCATAACATTTCATATGCATTGATATCCGAAATGCTCCTTACGTCAATGATATGCTCCAACTAATCCTACTCGTTTGCTATGAACAAAACATGCTTCGAATGAAATGATATTGTAATTCTGTATTCATTGAGTAGCTATCTATGAACTCTTGTATCACTGTCTTGTATTTGGTACCTTATTTATTTGAAACTGTCCTCTTTCATCATGGATATGTTAGTCGCTTGCTAAGCTCTATGTGCTCACTCCGTTGCTAATAATTTTTTTCAGGATAGCTTGTCACTTGCTAAAATGTTTAAATTGGGCTAAGGTAGTGGAAAACTCGAAGACTTTGGGCAAACCTTTATTGGACGATATTGTTAGGATCAAGAGCGGCACTAAGAGGGGGGGGGGGGGAATTAGTGCAGCGGAAAACTTTCGCTATTTCAGAAAGTTATTTCAATTAAAGCCGATTCCAACGAGAATGGTTTCAATTCAATCCATTTTGGAAGGAATTTAAACTTAAAACCTTTTGTGAAAGTGCAAGAGAAGACTAAGGTGATTTGCAGTAATGTAAATTGTACAAATGAAAAGCATTGGTTTTGTAAAGTCTTCGTATGATTAAAGTCGATCTCGGAAGATGTTTACGTGAAAGCGTATGTAGACATAGTTAAAGCACAATAAGGAGGAGAGACAGTTTGCTATAAAAGAAAGTTGCTTAAAGTAAATGCAAACTAAGTTTTAGAGTGGTTCGGTCAACGTGACCTACATCCACTTTCGGCTTCCTCCTCCGACGAGGTCACTAGCGTCCACTAGAGGCCTTCCTTTAATAAGCGAAAGCCAACCACCTTTTACAGCTTTTCTCCTTTTGCTGGGTTTAGGAGACAACCCTTACAAATCTCACTCCTCTTTCTTGGATAGTTACAAGGCTAAGAGATGAAGGAGGAGAACTCTAACTTTTACAATATTTTAAGGCTCAAGAACTCAAGGTTATGCTAATAAGTTTCATACCCTTTCATGCAGGAAAAAGTGGGATTTTTATAGGCCCCAATGACTTCAAAAATGGAGCCTAAAAGTGTCTAATCCCGTATTTCCGGGGTCTTGGCATTACCACCGCCATTACTGGGCGGTACTACGACCTGACACCTGACACTAGGGAGTACTATCGCTCAGTCTGGATGGTACCACCGCTTGACAGAGCTCGAAGATCGAGCTCTAGCGGTACCACAACCTGACAAGGGCGGTACCACCGCTGGTAGCAATAACTACCGACGGTACTACCGTCCGACAGGGGCGATACTACCGCCTAGAATTCTTGGGAGACCGAGTCTCCCAGACAGTGCCACCGTCGGCCAAGAATTCAGGGTCTTGGTTGGGCCTTGAATCCGGCCCAAACTAGCCCATCTTAGGGCCCAATTGACCCTAATTAAGTTAGTAGGATTACCTCCCAATCCTAACTTAATTTACTCTCTAACTATGATAATTAAGACATGTTTACTACACTTATTGTTCTGGTGCGTCAATTGCTCTTCCGACGTACTTCCGATGAACATCCGACGAACTCTCGACAATTCTCCGGCGGACTCCCGGCAAGCTCCTGGACTTTGCAACGATCTTCTTGGTGAGTTCCGATGAGCTTCTTTGGCAAGCTCCGGGACTTCTCGGTCAATTCCGACAGAACTTCCGACGAACGTCCGGACTTCCGACGAACTCTCGAACTCCCAACATGATCTCGATCTTGACTCCGGTACAACACCTGCTTTATGTCTTATTGCCATCATAGTTAATCCTGCACACTTTTCTCAA